>JAKFQP010001268.1:0-21491 GCA_023375905.1 Nycticorax nycticorax | reverse complement strand
CGTGGTTGCAGAGCTCAGTCCCACTGCTCTTCAAGGACAGCAGCCTCCAAGCTCAGCAAGGGTCCAGATCGAAACTCAGTGTGACCTTGAAAGGCAACTGAAGGGCACCACAGTGAGTGTGTGCTGCTGCAGGAGCAGTGAAGGGAGAAACACAGATCCTGTGTGGCCACTGCTGAATTCAGTAAGAGCTGGTGTAGATAGACCTGAGCTTCTCTGTGTCCTCTTTGCCTCAGTCCCTCCCAGCAAGGTCTCCCAGGCCTCTGTGCCTCAGGGCAGGACTCTGGAGGAGACCAACCAGTGGTAGACTGGGATCAAGTCAGGGATCACTTGAGCCAATGTAATCCTTACCAGTCTCTGGGAGAGGAGGGGCAGCACCCCAGGGAGCTGAGTGAGCAGGCCAATGTCACAGTGAGGCCACTCTCCATTGCCTTTGAAAGGTCACAGAGACTGTGGGGCCTCCATGATGACTGGCAGCAGCCACACGTTGCATGCATGTTTCAATAATGCCGAAATGATGAGCAGGAGACTGAAAGGCTGTGCCCCAGAGCGTGTCCACTCGGATACCATTTCTGGGTGTCTGGAAGAGAACTGGGTACTTCCTGGCCATCTTTGCTTTGCTGTAATGACAGGTCTCAATTGCTGGATGAGGGGAAAGCAGTCATGTTCTTCTACCTGGAATTCATCAAGGCTGTCAGCATCATACCTCCATACATTCCTTGTGTCCAAGTTAGGACAGTATGGGCTGCATGGGCCGATAAGTAGTTGAGTAATAAAACAGCTGGAGAGCTAGGCTTGGAGGAGTGTGGTACATGCGTGGTGCTCTGTCTGGAGGCATCTCGATAGTAGGGTCCTGCAGGGGTCTATCCTGCAACCCACCTTGTTTAACATCTTTTTAATGGCCTGGAGGAGATGAGAGAGTACTTTTCCATAACATTTGTAGAAGACATCCCATTCAGGAGAGCAGGGCAGGGCTGGAGGGCTGGGTTGCCATTCCAAAGGACTTAGGCTGGAGGGATGGGCCAATAAGGACCTCATGATACCCAGTGAAGATTCAATCCAAATCCTACTCCTAAATTGGATGTCGGCTCTGAAATGGCATAGGACAGGGACTGCCCAGACAGGTGTCAGCTCCACAGGAAAGGGTCTGCTGGTCTTTGCGTTACCTTAGGCAAAAGATGGCCAAGAACCTCCTGGGCTGTCTGAGCAGGAGCACAGCCACGGGAAGTGATTATCTCCCTCTGCTCAACGCTTGTTACACCACATCCAGAATCCTTGCCCCGGTTTTGGTGCCCCACAATGCCAGAGAGACATTGGCAAGCTGGAGGGCAACAAAAAGTCAGTGGAGGGCTGGGAATGGCTGGAGCACTTGCTTTGTTAGGAGGGGCTGGGTGAGCTGGGCTTGTTCACCCTGCAGAATGGAGGGATTTGTTTGGGAGGATGTAACAGACTTCTACTGCCTACAGTGAGGTTTCCAAGAAGACGCAGTGATGCAAGGCGGTGCACAGGAGGTAATGGACTGAAACACAAGAGGGTCAGGCTCAATATAGGGAGAAACTTTGGCAATGAATCAACAGTCAGACATGGGAAGCTGTTTCCTTGAGAGTGTGCACTGCCTCCAACCCTGGAAGTTTCACACACCCATCTGGATCAAACCATGAGGAACCTGGTGTGACTTTGCTTAGAGCTAGATGGTTTCTACAGATATCTAGGAAGGTCCCTTCCAGCCTGAATGACACTCCCATTCCTCACCCTTCGTGTCCTCAACATCAGAGAAAGCACTCAGGTTGCCTCTGACTGTGGAAATCATTCACATCACATACAGGGCTGAATGACAGGCACCCCAAACAGCCCCCTCCAGGACATCCCTGGCCTCATCTTTAATTTACTGCTTCCCTCTTCCTCCTCTCAAATTCCTCACTGTTATCACTCTCATACCTACCCTGGCTGGCTGGGATGGATTTAGCCATCTTCTTAGCAGCCCACACGGTTCCATGTTTTGGATTTGTGACCAGAACTATTGCTGAACATGAAGCAACATGAAGGCCACCTCTGTTTCTCAGGCTGCCCTTCCGATGAGTAGGCTGGGGGTGGGCAAGAAGTTGGAAGGGGACACAGCCAGGACAGCTGAGCTAAAATGACCAAAGAGATATTCCATATCATAGGGGACTTTTGTGGTTACGACATTTGTCTTCCCAAGTCACCGTTGCATGTGATGAAGGCCTGGAAGCTTTCCTGGAAATGGCTGAACATTTTCCTGCCAATAGGGTTCACTGAACAAATTCCTTTTTTGCTCTACTTGAGAATGTATCTTTGCTTCACTTACTGACTTTTCTAAATTTCAACCCATGACTTTTTTCTCACTTTTTCCTTTCCAATTCTCTTCCCCATGCTGCTGTTGGGGGAGTGAGCATGTGCCTGGATGGCTGATTTGTTACCTGCTGGGGTCAATAAACCACACTTGTTAATCCTTTTCACATTGGCCATGCTTTGCTTCTTTTATATCCTCCTTGGGTGTTTCTGAGATGGTTTCTGTGGTACTTTCTACCTTGGGAAGCAAATCCATGAGCCAGGTAACCCATGACATTACCTGCAGTGCCCTGCAATTGCTCACGCTCTTCTCTTGTTTGAGTATTGGGCATCTGCACACATCCCAGAACATCTCAGCCACTGCCTTGCAGTGTTCCCAAGGAGATTCAGCTGCAGCTGAGGGTCTCTACATCAGACATGCATAGAAGAGTTGAAGCATTGGCACCAGGAACATCACCTTTATTAATTTCTTCTCCTCCCAAGACCTGAGCAAGTGGTGTGGAGAAAGGGAGAAAGGAGAAGGTTCATCACTGCTTCTGCAGTCCACACACAGCTGAATTTTGTCCTGCTATCAAAGGTTTAATTCAGGTTGATTTTGTAACCAAGCGTGATTTTTTGAAAGTTTTCAGCTACTGTGTGCTTCCTTTTTTAAGGAATAGAGAGTCTAGAAAAGCATCATCAAACCTAAATAGCTGTCCTACAGACATCTGTGGAGAACAGGTGAATTTCACCCATGAAGTTCTTTAATGAAGGCATGTAAACCCTCAAATTAACCTAAAGGGACTGAGGCACCTAAATGTTGTCATGGATGTCTTAGATCCACCTGTCACAGGATGAGGAAGACCACCTACATGAGGCTCCTGGAGAGCTGGCTGGTGCTGTCAGTAAAGCAAATTAAAGACTCTTGGAAAGCCATGAGGAAAGGCAATGTTCTGAATCAAGAGCCTGCTGGAAGGAACCAAATGGAAGGTTGGGTCTAGGTGCAAGCTTCCCCCATGCGCTGGGGGTAAGGTACGCAGTTGGGAGAGCTTCCTGAGTGATGCCTAATTCTCCGGCACTGATTCTCTGGGCCGGCACCATGCAGCAGCCAAGTTTCTCAGCAGGACTTTCCATTTCCCCGTCCCCTTTCTACAACTACCTGAAAGGAGGCTGTAGTGAGGTGGGGGTCGGCCTCTTCTCCCTGGTAACAGATGGTAGGACTAGGGGGAATGGTTTGAAGCTGTGCCAGGGCAGGTTTAGGCTAGACATTAGGAAAAACTTCTTCACCGAAAGGGTTGTCAGGCTCTGGAATGGGCTGCCCAGGGAGGCGATAGAGTCTTCATCACTGGAGGTATTTAAAAGAAGGGCAGATGAGGTGCTTAGGGACATGGTTTAGTGGTGGGATGGCAGGGTTGGGTTAAAGGTTGGACTCTTAAAGGTCTTATCTAACCAAAGTGATTCTATGATTCTATGAAATGACTGTGTCTCTCCAGTAAACATTCATGGACCCCAAACTACCAGTGGAGTAATCCCATTTTGTTGAGAGGAATTGCTCCCTGAGGCACATCTGTCCTTGAGCTCCATGGGCTTGTGCAAGGCTCAGGGTGGAGCTCCTTTGGTGCTGACACTTGGATTGCAGAGCATCCTCTGGGCCCAGCTACACAAGCCCTGCATGTCAGGGCTGTTCCTAGGCACTGAGCCCTGCCTGGAAAGACAAGGAACAGTTATCAACATTGAAAGGAAATAGGAGCACATTCTCCACCAGCTGAAATGCACGGAACAGTTTTCATCCACAGACAAGGCTTTCCCGTGATGCCAACATGGACGTTTCCAGCCCGTGTACTACACACATGAGCAGAAATACCGATCTCCCCTGTCACACCCACAGCACTGCTTTGCCTGGTGTACCGTGTGTTGACTCGCAGCGCTCTCTCACACATCTCCACATGTCCTGATTGAACCAACCCCTTCTAAAGGCATCTTTCCAGCAGGCTGCCTGGGCGTATGCATTTCCCAGTGTCCATCCAGCTTTCCTCCTCCCATGGGTCTCTACCCATTCCAACACCTCTCAGCTACCCAGGCGCTGCCCTGAGCTTCAGGCAGGTTAAAGCTGGCCTTGGCTTTCAGCAGCCTGCCTGATGGTCTCTTGAGCCAGCCCCTTAGTTGTGTTTCTACCTGTTTTCCCATGTATGTCACCGCAAGCATTCCACGAAGTTTATGGACAGTGGAAAGTGGACTTCAGTGCAGGAAACTCGGACTTCATATATTGTTTTTTACTGAGCTATTCCTTTCTTTTTCTTTTTTCTTTTTTTTTTTTTTTTTAGTGGAAGGTAAGAAACCTGTGACTGTGTGCAGCTAGTTCTCTCCCAATGAAGCAGGTGAGAATCTGTGCAAATGAGCTGAAACACTGAGGTACAGCCTTTAGTGGAAAAGCTTAGAGTTGAGAAATCATGATGCAAGTCCCAGGTGGCCACTGAGAGAAATGACCAGGGAGGGGAGGGCAGGGGGACCAAAGATGACAATGGGACAGGGGACAAAAATGGCCTGTACAGTGTGTAACAGAAATGGTCATAATTTTTCTACATATTCAGACTTCATCAGGAGATGCTCTGGATCGATATGAATTGGAGAAGGCTGATAGCAATTGTTCCATAAGTAGAAAAATAAAGAAAACTGGAGAAAGATGAACAACTCATTTATTGTTCCTTATTATTTATGTCTTCTGTCCTTGGCTACAGAAGAATGAAAAATCCTCTAAAGAAGCAGAAGGCAGAAGGCATCACCAAGTTTCTGAGGGCACTGGAGGCCCCACTGAGGGCCATGACTGACAAAGCCATGAAGGGAATGACCAGTCAAGGTGTTGGTGCCTGGGGGCTCATTAAGCAAAAACTTGGAGATACTGGTTGCAGGTGGCAAAATGGGGAAAAGAACAGAGCAATGCAAATTTGTGTGTTGATGGATAATGATAGAACAGCTTTATCTTCATTCGAAGACCTAAGCTTGGACAAATGCTTGGACACTCTGAAGTCCCTCCATCTGCCCTGTATGTCAGCACTGAAGGTGAAATTATCCAGGCAGAGCTGATTCTCCTCACAGCCTAAACCATCACATGGGTCAGGAGATATTCCAGGACACCTCAAGCGCCATGCTACTCCTCAGGAACAAAAAGTAGAATCTCAGGGGTGATGGCATAAAAATACTTGTGTTCAGGGATCTGGTCAAAACACCCATCTCCATCTCTGTAACAGGGGCTGAGCTTGCTCCAGTAACCTTTGAGTTGATTCCCATCCACTGCTCATGTTCCTCCTTCAGGGGAGGAGAAAACAGGGGACATCCCCTCAACACAGGGGGCATCGCCCATACTCATCCTCCCTGCCAGTCTCTCCAGCAGAGGCTGTTTTCCTCCATTGCAGAACCCCATGTGAGCAAGCTGTCCCACCACATCTCATCTAATCTAAAACCATCACAGTTCTGTGACAAGCCACAGGGCTCCAGATCCTCCTGCCTGCCATCCACCTCCTCCATGTGCATTTGGGCCACAGCAGCTCAGCTGTGGCACCAGGGTAGAGCAAAGACTTCTCACAGGGAAACCTGAGCACTGATCCTGACCAGAAGACCATGGTACAGCGAGCTGTGCTGCGTTGCACGTACAGCTTGGCCTTCATGCCCGTGCTGTGCTGCACAGGTCCCTTGGCCGCAGGACAACCTCAGCAGCTCATTGTCACAAGGGTCCTGCAGGCAGCTCCCACTCAGTACCTTACGCCTGCTGCCTGGCCTTGCCTGTACCTGGCAGGGCAGCAAGGAGGTCTCGTGGAAACACCATTTGTTTTTGACTGTAGAGATGGTGAAAGAGTTGTTTTCTTGTAAGAAAATTTAAGAGTAGCTTGAATGACCAAACCAGGAGACTGTCTTCTGTGGGTGGGGTCTGCATGGCATGCTGTGTGGGGTCAGAGGCCTTTTCAGTGCTACACTACTTGGGGTTCCCACCATAAAAAGGGACCTAAGAGTGCCTGTGTGATTGTCTCCTTATAGTGTTAGCACTAATGAGCAGCATTTTAAAAGGTACCTCACAGAGTCCGAGTGCCTTTCTTACTGGAATTATAATGAATCAGTGCCTCCTGGGGAAGAACACCCTCTCAGCACCCTTGGCTGCAGCCCCTCCAGCCCCATAGACTGGTAAGGGTGTAGTTTGCTCCAGCAGCCCCTGGCCTGATCCTCATCCACTGTGGGTTGTTCTCTGCCAGGGTTCTGCCTCAGACCACAAAGGCCTGGGAGACCTGGCTGATGGTAACTGAGGCAAAGAGGATGCAGCATGTCTCAAGCGACCCACACCTCCTCTTACTAAATATAGCAGTATTTCTGATTCTTCTTTAGCTGTTCCTGAAGGAGAAACAGCTCATCTTGGTGCCCTTGAACGCCCCTTTGAGTTTCAACTGAGTTTTGGTGTGAAGCATTGCTGTGCCTGGAGGATATTTTCTTTGCAGACAAGATGTATCCAGGCACATTGTGAAAAGGATTCATCTGTTCCTTGGCTGTGTCATCAAGAACCCAGTGTTTTGTGCTTCGTGTCCATATAATACCTGCAGCTATTGGGTAGAGGAGGGACAGACCTTGCCCCTCTGATGGCTTCTGATGACTGATGCCTCCGACTGATGGAATCAGCCAACGGCGCACAGGCAGCCAATTGCATTCCATGCGATGCCATCTGGGGTGTCTGTCGCACACCCACCCTGAATGGGAATTGCTTTCCTTTAGGTCCTCTGCTGTTCCTGCAAGCCCAGGCATCTCATGTAGCTCTGTGGGCCTGGATGTGAACATGAAATGGAGTAGATGCCCTGAATTCTGTTTGGCAATATGGGCCTGAACATGAGGCAACTGGCAATATGGTCAGTGGAGATGTAGTAAATCCAGTGGAAGGAGAAGAGAGAGACTGAGCGCTCCCTATGGCACATGACTCCAACCATTCAGGTGAACAACTCTATGAGCTGCCCTGACCATCATGAGTTCAGCTGCCCTTCATTTGGACATCAGCTGTCATTTCATTTGCCCAAAGGGCACTCTCAAAGCCTCCAGGAGGATGCCCCCAAGTGCTGCACAACCTCCATGAACTGCTCCATTGCAGTTTCCATCTCCCTTCACACGTCATTGACCACGTCTGACAGCTCAGATGTCACCATACATTTCCATCTCACTCCTAGCATCCCTCTCCATTGATGAGCATAGGAACTCACATGCAGGTGCTTATTTTTCACAGAGCTGAACTGAGGCAAGTGGAATCCCATCTCCTGTGGGTTTATGGCAGGCATGAGAGGGAAATGAGTCACCTTCCAGCCCCAGGATTACAGACCCAGGATGAGGTGCCTTGACTGATTCAGCTGAATCCTTTCACTCACAATGAGTAAAGGACATTTCTTCCATGCCACTGTCCAGGTGTCCTAATGATGGAATAAAGACAGGTGATTCTCATACCCAAATCTTCTCCTCGTAGGATGAACTACAGTGCTGGAAAGAAGTGTCTTTCCCCAGCTGAGGGAGGGAACATCAGTGATTGATTCATCCTGTTTCACAGCAGGTTCCCCTGGAGCCCCAGGGACCCCTGGAGGGAGCCCTGAGGGGGCAGAGCAAGGGCTGCCTTGGGCTGGTCCTGTGCTGCTGAGCTGGGCTGGGCTCCTGGGATGGAGGGAGCTGATGGCAAGTGGGCAGCGCTGCCGAGAGACAGCTCTGCCCAGGAGCAGCTCCTCTGCAAAGCACAGCAGGGCTGAGGGCACTGCCTGCAGGCACTGAGGGGAGAGGAGCGAGGCAGAGCGGTTAAAGTCAGTCTGGGGTGGGAAGAAGCTGAGAGGTCAGCAGCAGAGGAATCTTGACAGAGAGTAAGTCTGTGGCTGCAGGGCATTGCACCTGCAGGTTGTGGTGGGCTCTCCTAAAGCTGGCAAATCACACAGCCTACGTGATAGGTAAGTACAACCCTCAGACATTCTCTGGTGCAGAGGAGGAGGACGTGCTGCAGAGCAGGGACTCCCTGCTGCCCCATCAGAGGGACAGGGCATGACGGCTGCCTTCTCCCAGGGAGGGCTGCAGGGTGTGAAGGTGGGTGTGCAGGCAGGGGTGCCCAGGGCTGTCCTTCCCAGCAGGGTCCCTGCACCCCAGGGGGCTGTGTGCTGGGGCAGGGACTCTGCCGCCTGCCAGGGTCAGCACTCAGCCTGCCCGGGGAGCTCCCCAGGGCTCTGCGGGGAGAAGCTGTGGGTGCAAGGAGTGACCCCCAGCAAGGCAGGGTCCTTCTGCTCTTGAGAGGGTGCTCCATGGGTAAGGGCTGCTTAGACCTTCAGCTCACGTGCAGGGCATTTCCAATACTTGGTTTCAAGGGGAAAGTCAAGACAAGGGTTACTATAAAGATAAGGAATTTTCCTGAGTCTGTGTTTTCAGTTTCCTTCTCTTGCAGATTGGGAGGGGTTTAAATTATTATTTTTACAATTCACTGAGACTGCTGAGCTATTACTTTGAGTAATCGGTAAGCCTGCCAGGAATCTTACTTTGCTTTCAGCCATTCCTCTGCCTATGCACAGCTCCAGCATCACCTCTGCTGGACCCAGCAGGCTTAGTCTGACCTGTCCTTTTCTTTTGTTTCTATAAGGCCATGGTGAGTGCACAGAGGTTGGGATGGGGTCTGTGAGCACTGACAGGGAAAAGACGTGGGACAGGGAAACACCTCCCAGGATGAGAAATGCTGTGGGAGAGAAATTGGAGAGCGTTGTGTTATCCCCTCCAATGCTGAGCCCTTCCTCTGAGCAAGCCCCCTGGACTCCTCTCCCAGCCATCAAAGCCTCTGCCCTCAGGGCTGGGGGGTCCGAGGTGGGAACCAGCTCCTCTGCAGCCAGAGCTCCAGCAGAGCCGTGGGGCAGCTCTCCAGCCCCGTGGCCATGTCCCTCTGCAGAGCCCAGGGGCTGAGAGCAGCTCCCAGCCATGGTGGTGCCTGGGAGCTGCTGTATTTTCTCTTGTTTCTCCGTTTGTCTGTGTTACTGTTATCTTGTTCTGTCTTTCAGGCTCTCTGGCGAAGTGGAGGTTCAGCCTTCAGGCTCAATCTCTACATCCTGGAGTCACACATTGATCTTGTGTGTTCCCCCATGTGTGTGTCCCATGATATTGTATGTCATTTCATACATTTCCGTCTACAGGAAGAAGCGTCCAAGGTTTCTTAGGATATGTGCAGTTTTGGCCAATGCAGTTTTTGGGGCTGGTTTATGAGCTGACCCGTAGTAACTGAAATTATGAGTTATTTGCTGAACTGTTCTTGATGACATACCATCATAAGGAGAATTGGCTGCCTCCCTGAGGCGTCCTCCCAAGCTGCGAGCTTCCTTCCAGGATGCAAATCTGTCCCAGATTTTTAAATCTGAAACACCCATGGAGAAGCTCAGAGATGCTACGATGGAGGAAATTCTCTTGGGTTGGTGAAATGAGCCACGTGTGTTCTGGGCTAGAAGAGGGGTACTGAGACATTTAGTGGTTTATGGTCGATCCCTCTGCTCTCAGCAGGGTCTGGTTTCTTTTCAGGATAACATGGGAGTGTGATCACTCTCCATCTCAGAAAGGTTAATGCGCAGGGCAGCTGATTGAAATATGGAGGGACAGAGCAACCCACCTCATGAGGTTTTCTACATTCAAGAACATTCCCCAGAATGGGAGGGGAGCAGGAGTTTAAAAAACCCAAATCTCTCCAAATGCCTGCTGCAACCCTGGATCATTGGCTGGGAGTGCAGATGCTCAGAGGGCCTTCTGAGTTAGAGGTGGTTTCATTTCACAAATTCAAGCACCAGAACTGCCACCACTGTTCCCCTGAGCTCACTGCTGCAGAGCAGGGCTGACTCCTCAGCAGCCAGCGGGCAGAGGCCCTGCTCCTCACGGCACGCTTGGACAGCACAAGCCAGGGCTGCATCCACAGAGCTAAAGGAAGGTCTCTTGAAAAAGGAACAGAATGTATGTAGCAGGGGCAGTGTGTGTGAAAAAATGCTCTTGATTTTCCTCAGATAAATATCCCCTAACTGGTCACTGTCTTTTTCTCAGCTGGCAGTGACCCGTTGCCATAAGAAGAAAATGTCCAACAGCAGCTCCATCACCCAGTTCCTCCTCCTGGCATTCGCAGACACACGGGAGCTGCAGCTCTTGCACTTCTGGCTCTTCCTGGGCATCTACCTGGCTGCCCTCCTGGGCAATGGCCTCATCATCACTGCCATAGCCTGCGACCACCGCCTCCACACCCCCATGTACTTCTTCCTCCTCAACCTCTCCCTCCTCGACCTGGGATCCATCTCCACCACTGTTCCCAAATCTATGGACAATTCCCTCTGGGACACCACAGCCATCTCTTATTCTGGATGTGTTGCACAGGTGTTCTTTCTATTCTTCTTGGTAGCAGCAGAGTATGCTCTTCTCACAGTCATGGCCTATGACTGCTACGTTGCCATCTGCAAACCCCTGCACTACGGGACCCTCCTGGGCAGCAGAGCTTGTGTCCACATGGCAGCAGCTGCCTGGGGCAGTGGGTTCCTCTATGCTCTTCTGCATACGACCAATACATTTTCATTACCACTCTGCAAGGGCAATGCTGTGGACCAGTTCTTCTGTGAAGTCCCCCAGGTTGTCAAGCTCTTGTGTTCACATTCCTATCTCAGGGAGGTTGGGCTTCTTGTGGTAAGTGCTTGTTTAGCACTTGAGTTTTTTGTTTTCATCGTGCTGTCCTATGTGCAGATCTTCAGGGCTGTGCTGAGGATCCACTCTCAGCAGGGACGGCACAGAGCCTTTTCCACGTGCCTCCCTCACCTGGCTGTGGTCTCCCTGTTTATCAGCACTGCAGTGTTTGCCCACCTGAAGCCCCCCTCCATCTCCTCCCCATCCCTGGATCTGGTGGTGGCAGTCCTGTACGCAGTGGTGCCTCCAGCAGTGAACCCCCTCATCTACAGCATGAGGAACCAGGAGCTCAAACATGCACTGAAGAAGTTTATTCAGTCGCTTGTGTCTAAACAGGTATAAGCTGTTTGTGTCTTTTCAGAAGTAATTTCCAATTCATCTCTGAAACCTCCTGGCTTTTGGGCACTTTAGCTGTGATAATCCTGCTTGTCTAGGAATGTCTACAGCCACTTTAATTCCCCAGAGGCATGAACCCATCATGTCTGAGCCAAAGGTCTTTGTACATTTTTCTGGCATGACAATACAGCTGGCCTCCTGTACTGTATATCTGTAATAAAATGGATTTCTTCAATAACAGTGCCTGGATGTTAGGCTCTTCTTCCAAAGCAGAGGTCAGGAACAGGCAGAAGAAATTACCCCTGTGAGCATGCTGCTGGGCTGGGGTTCTCCCTGGGCTCAGGACAGGAGGGCATGGGACTATGTGTTAGGGAATGGGCCAAGGCTGAACCTTCACGTGTGGGTGCCCAGTGCCAATGGACCATGTGAATGATCCACAGGGATCATCTCCCTAGGAATGTCTCCCTGTGGCTTTTGGGTGTCACTGCCTGGCGCAGCAGCACCGCCAGCTTGGGGTCATGCCCGAGATGATATCCCTGAAGAAGGGCAGACCTATTTGTGCATGCACCAGTTTTGGCAGGCTCTTCTGTCACTGATGCAGCAGAAGGATCCTTGGGAACCCCTGGGTCAGGAGTCTTGTGCTCAGGAGAGGCACTGGCAACGAGGGGCTGCTGGAATTGGGCAATAAGGATCTCTTTGAGACGAGACTTAGGGATATGGTTTAGTGGTGGATGGCAGGGTTAGGTTAACGGTTGGACTCGATGATCTTAAAGGTCTTTTCCAACCAAAGCGATTCTATGATTCTATGATTCTATGAGACCAGCAGACACAGGGAGATGCTGGCCTCCATCACCTCATGCCAAGGCTGGCCCCAGCCCAGGATCTGATGGGGAGGCTGACCCCCCACTCTGTCCTATATAGTGCTGTGCTCATCAGAGGGGGGGTGGCTGTGGCTTGAGTGCCCAGGGCTCACTACACCCTGCACTAGGCAATTCCTCTTCAGACCCCTCTGGGCTCCCTTGATGGTTCCCTGGGGCTCCAAGAGGAACCTCCTGTGAAACACACTGAAGTCATCACTGATGTTCCTTCTGTCAGCTGGGGCGAGACATGTCTTCCTGACACTGTAATTTCTCCTATGAGGAAAAGATTTGAGTAAAAGAGTCAACTTTCCTTATCCCATCATTAGACAGCACAACCAGACTGTTAATCAGTGGGATCTCCTCTACCCCTGCTGAGGGAAGGGATGCAGAGGAGTCAATTGATACAGCTCATTTGTGGGTTTGTAGTCCTGGGGCTGGAAGGCAACTTAGCCCCCTGCTATGCACAAAATAGGCACCTGCCTGTGAGCTCCTGGTCTCAGCTCCCATGCTGATCAATGGAGATGCAGGGCAGGACTGGGCTGTTCAGACACAGCACCTGGTGACATTTCAGGTGTCAGGGGTGGTTGAAGATAGGTGCAGGCAACTGCAGGCTCTAATGGAGCAGTTCATAGAGACAGGCCAACATCGGAGGAAATCCTCTTAGAGGCTGCTGGGAATTTTCTTTGGGCAACTGAAATGGCAGCTGACGCCCAAATTAGGGCAACTGAACGTGTCGCCACTCATGACGTTCAGGGCAGCCTTTAGAGTTGTTCCTCTGAACAACTGGAGCCATGTGCCACAGGGAGAGCTCAGGCTTGCTCTTCCTCTTCTCCATCAGCTGTTTCTACTGGGTCTCCAATTACTGTACTGGCAGTTTTCTCATGTTCATCCCCACATTGCCTTACAGAATTCAGGGTGTCTACTGAATTTAATCTTTAAATGCAGACCCTCAGAGCTGCATGAGATGCCAGGGCTTGCAGAGACAGCACAGGACCAGTGACGAGTGGTGTTCCTCAGGGGTTGGTATTGGGACTGGCACTGTTCAACATCTTTATCTGTGACATGAACAGTGGGATTGAGTGCAGCCTCAGCATGTTTGCCAATGACACCAAGCTGTGTGGTGCAGCCCACCCAGTGGAGGGAAGGGATGCAATCCAGAGGGACCTTGACAGGACTTTGACATGAGATGTCAACCTGATGAAGTTCAACAAGGCCAAGGGCAATGTCCTGCACATGGGTCAGGGCAATCCCAAGCACAAATACAGACTGGGTGGAGAATGGATTGAGAGCAGCTCCGAGGAGAAGGACTCAGGGAGGTTGCTTGATAAGAAGCTCAACATGACCCAGAAATGTGCACTTGCAGCCCAGAAAGTGAATGTACATGCGTCATTTGACCAGATCACTGAAGACAAATATTGGTTTGCCATCATCCTTGAGTTTCCACGTTTTGGTCCTGAGGAGTATTGTGCCCCTTGAGGTTTCCTGGAATAATTCCTGACCCATGTGGTGGCTTAGGCTGTGAAGAGAACCAAAAGAACACCTCTGCCTGGAGTGATTTCACCTTCAGTACTTAAATACAGGGCATATAGAGGGACTTCAGAGCGTCCAGTCACCCTGCTGAAGGACTAGGTCTTAACAGATCCAAAATTAAGATAATGCTGTTGTATCGGTGTCCATCACACAGACATTTGTCCTGCTTTGTGATTTTGCGCAGTTTGGGGTCTGTCCCTTGAGATTTTTTTGTAAAACAACAAACTCCTCACACACACATAGGCACACGTGAAATACAGATGAAAGAGAGAGAGCAGAAATGAATTAGAGGCAATATCGTCTGAGAGGTGTTACCATTAAATGATAGCAAAGAGTTAGCAGAGAGAAAAAGCACTGTTCTACAGACTTCATGCCAGAATATAAATGCTGTTAAGTTACAGATGTCTTTCCAAGTGAGAATTAATGACAAGAATAAAATTAGGGAAATCAAATTTGTCATCATCCAGAAGGAGAAGAAATTTCAGAGCATGGAACCTTTGCTGCTTTCAGTGAAAATATAGGTAAAGTCCATAATGTGGCCCTAAGTCCCCACCCAGCTGCTCACTCACACCCCTCTCCTGAGGAGTGGGGAGAGAATTTGAAAGGCAATGTGATAAAAACTCATGGGTCAAATGAGGAGACTTGAACAGGTAAAGCAAAAACTGTGCCCACAAGCAAAGCAAATTAAGGAATTCATTCACTGCATCCCATGGGCAGGCAGGTGTGCAGCCATCTCCAGGAAAGCAGGGCTCCATCATGGGTAATTGTTACTTGGGAAGAGAAATGCCCTAACTCCAAACGTCGTCCTCCTCCTTCTCCCCAGATCGTATTGCTGAGAATGATGTCAATTTGGTATGGGATATCCCTTTGGTCAATTGGGGTCACCTCTCCTGGTTGTTTCCCCTCCCAACTTCTTGCCCATCCCCAGCCCACTCGCTGGTGGGGCAGCGTGAGAAACTGAGGAAAAGCCTTGGCACTGTGCAACTCCTGTCCAGCAACAGCTAAAACATCAGCGCACTATCAACGCTAGTTTGGTCACAAACCGAAACCATAGCACCATACGGGATGCTAGGAGGAAAATTAAGTCTACTCCAGCCACACCCAGTGCACCGAGTCTCCCCTCCCACAACACTCCTAACATCAGTTTTCTCTCATTCCTGATCCATTGCAGACCACCCATCTGTGGTACAAATATGGGCACCAGAAAAAATCCTCCTGAGCCCTTGCACAAGCCTTTAGACCTCAAAGGGCACAGAGGTGTCTCAGGGAGGTCCTCCCCTCACACGTCTTGATGTGCTTCTTCAACTGGTGTCTCTGGGATCCATGAATGGTGAATGGAGAAACATGGTCATCTGCAGAGAATGAGATGGAAGGCCCTGAGAGCTTCTGAACTTTCCAGTCAGCCTTTAGGCAGTGATTGGCAGTGTGGAGGGAAGTCAGCGAGAAGCATGGTGATGGTTCAGGGCTTTAGCAGATCCTTCCAGCCACATCTGAGCCCAGAAGTGGAAAGCCATTGGTGCCTGTGGGTGGAGGAGGAGTAGGTGTGCCCTGGGAGTGTGCCTGAAGGTCCCTGTACCAAGCAGGGCTTGTATGAGAAGTTTCCCTCATGGGAGCATGCCTCAAACTGGCAGATGGGGAATGCCCACTGCTGGCAGTGGCTGAACACTGCTCATCATGCCCCATGAGCTGACCTTTCCGTCTCCCTCTCCTTCACTACCCAAGCTTGCCTGGGATTCAGGAAACATTCATGAGCCTGGAGAATGCATGAACCACCTAGAGTGTGGTCCCAATCCTGCAGGGGAGGTGGGAAGGGTTTGTGAGGCAAACGGCTCTGTAGGGAGAGAGTGGTGTGTGCGTAGAAGAAAGTGACTTACAGGCCAGAAGAAGGCCTGAAAGAGCAAGAGGAAGTCATGTTAATGTGGAACAGTTCAAGGTTTGATTTTAGGGCAGCAGAATAAGGAGGATGTGCAGTGCAGCACTGGGATACGGATCCAAATTGTGAATGCAAGCGAGTGTGGGACAGGGATATTTTAGGGGATTGAGGACCATTAGCAAGGCTACAAAGCCAGATGGTTTCTGTGGAACTCACATGCATTGACTCACCCCCAGAAAACCACCACCTTGCCATTAAAGAAACAGAATCTACCACCAACATGCCTCCTGCCCCCGCCAGAACCCCCGCTCACACTGACCCTAGGCATAGTCCTGAGCAATGCATGAAGGACCTCCTTAACCAGGTCCTGGGGGTGAAGGGCCTGGCCACTGTGATGATAAAGAAACATCAAGGGTTTACATGGCATCAGAGCCACCAGCGTGTTCCCTTTGCCACCTGCAACCAGTATCTCCAAGTTTTTGCTTAATGAGCCCCCAGGCACCAACACCTTGACTGGTCATTCCCTTCATGGCTTTGTCAGTGATGGCCCTCAGTGGGGGTCTCTAAATTCCCTCTGAAACTTGGTGATGCCTTCTGCCTTCTGCTTCTTTAGAGGATTTTTCATTCTTCTGTAGCCAAGGACAGAAGACATAAATAATAAGGAACAATAAATGAGTTGTTCATCTTTTTCCAGTTTTCTTTATTTTTCTACTTATGGAACAATTGCTATCAGCCTTCTCCAATTCATATCGATCCAGAGCATCTCCTGATGAAGTCTGAATCCCTTGGATAATCCATGCTGACTGCACTGGGACACATTCTTCTCTTTTAGGTGCCCAGAAATGTCACCCAGAGCGCTCGTGCCCAGGCACACTCATCACCACAGTGAGCTTGTACAGCCTGGGGTTCCCGGGGTTGCACTTTTGGCCTCGTTCAAAGATGGGTGCAACACTGGCTTGTCCTCACTTGCAAGGGACCTCTACCAATCCCATGACCTTTAAAATGGGATATTCCAAAGACATATTGATCTTCCAATGTAACTTCATTATAAGTATTATTCCTGTTCTGTAGAGCAAATAATTTCTCTAATCTTTCATGAATTTTAATTGTCTTGATAGAACAACCATTGCTAAGGTCATCTTTTCCCATGCACGCTGCCTAGGCAAAAGGCCCTTTTCCATTGTTCTCCAGTTTTCTCCTCCCCTCACTCTTTCTTCATTCACATTCCTGTCACCCAGCCAGTTGCTGCTTTGACATCAGGCAGTTAGAAGTTTGCCTGTCTTCCAGCAGTCTAATTGTATCCTCAAAGAACTCTTTAATTGTGTTTCCATCTATCTTTGTTTATCTACTGACCTAAAATATTCCCCCTAAGCTTATCCCTTGTCAAAAGGCAACCTCATTAGAGGCAGCCCGTACTGAGCACATGCTTTCAGAGTGAGTTCTGTTTATGGAACGTGGTCATGCTTGGCTTTTTCTCTGCTTGCCAATAGGAAAACATCCCCCAGTGCCCGTGTGCATCCAGTTCTCTAAGGAGAGCAGGGGGAGATGGTGCAAAGGAGCTGTCACCTGCAGCTGCAGGCGTCAGTGGAGAAGTCTGATGTCAGGAAGAGTGATGGAAGTGCCAGGGGGGCGTTGAGAGCAATGGCGGGGTTGAGGAGGTGTGGAGGAAGGTTGTCCACAGTGTCAGACCTGCAGGGACTGCTTCTCCTACCTCTGCAGACCTCCTACGGAGACCTCATGAGGGATCATTATCACTTGCAGAATGCTGTTATCCCCTCTTCTCTAAACAGAAAAGTAACAAAATACACCCTTGAAAATCAAACATCATTTTGAGGAGGGGCACTTTGAAATCTTCCTCTTTCCCTACACAGTAAAACCTCTCCAAGGAGCTGCACGAGCCCTGTAGACTTAAAGAAAATTAAAGGAAGAGAAAGAGATCATTGGGATTTTTTCTATATTCAGGAGCACTCGATGTCTTTGGGGCTGAGTCCATGAAGCTCTGCTACAGAGAGAGGAGACTGAAGAAACCTCTGCGTAAGTCCAAGTCAGAAGCCAAACTCAAAGCTTGAAGCGTTAATGGGCCCCAGTGAGGGCCCTTACTGACAAAGGCTCCCCAGGGACTCGTTACAGCAGCTCATTGGAGGCCATGATTGCAGGGAGGCAAAGGCACTGTGCAAGTGGCTGTACCGCTGTCAAATCCTTGGGTGGGTTTAGGCAGCAGAAAGGCCAAGCCCTGACCCGCAGGCCCTGGGAAGGCAGATCCTGTCCCTCCTGCCTGGCTCAGGGCTCTTTCTGGGGGCAGTGGGATGTGAGGGTGAGCAATGCCAGGTGCAGGAAAACTGTAGAGAATGTCCTGGTTTGGACAAGAAGGGCTGAGGAGGAAACCAAGAGCAAAGCCTCCAAATCCAGTTTCTCCTGGTAGGCCTCAGTGGCAGATGCAACTGTCCTTGCCAAGCGGGACAAGGACCTTGGTCTTGTGTGGCCTTTCAGCTTTGCCAGAGCCCTTGTCCATCTCAACTGCAGGCTGTCCTACACTGTCCCATGCCTGCACTTCTTTCCTTTCAGGCTGGAGACACCCATCATGCTTTCCCACATGGCTCTCACACCAGCATTTCTAGACCTTCCCACCTTCCCTGTCTTTCTACCCATTGCTGGCTGTTCCTTGAAACAACAAGCCATGGGCTGATGCAGACTCCCTTAGGGTGACCTCTTGCACCACAAGGATACCCTCTGAGTGAGATTTCTTTTTCACCCCTTCTAGTCCAAACCTTCCAATCTGCACTTTTAGGAGCTTTCTCTTTCTTCCCACTACCAAGAAGGGATCCATCATCTCTGAAACCATCCTTTGAGCAGTTGCCGGGTACTACTACAGAGCCCTGAGCCTCCACTTCACCAAGCTAAAGAAGCCCAGGTCCCTCAGCTTCTCCACACACGGTCCCAAAACTTTTCCTGGCACATCTCCTCTAGAACCTCTCCACTTCCTCCCCATTCCTCCAGAATTGGGAGCCACACATGCAGACACACCATTCCAGAGGTAGCCACACCATTCCAGAGGTAGCCACACCAGTGCTGAGTCAAGGGGGATGATAACTCTTTTGCCTGGCTGGCCCTGCTCCCCCTCTTGCAGCCCAGCGTGCAGCTCCCCTTATTCATGGTGAGCATGCACCACTAGCTCATAGGGCATTCCTCTTCATGCCCAGGCCCTTCTCCTCAGGGTCACTCCTGAGCTGCTCAGATCCCAGCCTGGCCTCAGTTTTGGAGTTATTCTTCCCCTGATACAGGACTGGCCACTTCTCCTTGTAAAACTTGGTGAGGTTTCTACTTGACTGAATCCAGGATTTTTTCAAGGTCACCCTGGAATGAAGCTCTGTTTGGACAGCTTTTCATGTGTGTGTACAAATGCATCACCCTGACACGTTGTGCCTCTGACAAGATAATAGTATCAGGAATTAGAAAACACTACAGATAATAGAAGGACACAGCAGTTGAATGGAATTGCTGACCAGGGTAGGAATTGCCACGGTGACAAGATCAGAAGAACAAAATGAGAGAACAAAGGAAGCCAAACTGGGCAAGGGCCAGGGAGGAAAGGGTGAAGAGAAATGGGCTGTTTGCATGAGAGGGTACACGGATGGTCAAGGGAAGAAAATTGTGATTGGGAAAAGAGAAAAAAATGCAAAGAAAATGTGAAGCAAAGGAAATCATAGAACCACAGAATCATTGAATCCTAGGTTGGAAGGACCTCAATGGTCATCCAGTCCAACCTTTCTAGGTAAGAGCACAGTCTAGACAAGATGGCCCAGCACCCTGTCCAGCTGAGTCTTAGAAGTGTCCAGTGTCGCAGAGTCAACCACTTCCCTGGGGAGATTATTCCAATGGTTGACTGTTCTCATGGTGAAAAATTTCCCTCTTATGTCCAGTCGGAATCTCCCCAAGAGCAACTTGTGTCCATTCCCCCTTGTCCTCTCCATGTGATTCCTTGTAAAAAGGGAATCCCCATCATCTTTGTAGCTACTACTTAGGTACTGGTATGTGGAGATGAGATCCCCTCTGAGCGTCCTTTTCTCTAGGCTGAACAAACCCAGCTCTCTTAGCCTGTCCTCATGTGGCTGAGAGAGGTTTCTCATAGCCTCCCCTCATACGTCAGGCTTCCCAGCCCTTGGATAACTTGGTGGCCCTGCTCTGGACCTTCTCCAGCCTGCCCACATCTTTTTTGTATAGCGGGGACCAGACCTGTACACAGTATTCCAGGTGTGGCCTGACAAGCGCTGAGTTGAGTGGGATAATGACTTCTTTATCTCTGCTGGTGATGCCCGTGTTGATGCAACCCAGCATCCTATTGGCTGCCTTTGCTGCAGCAGCACACTACTTACTAATATTGAGCTTCCTGCCCAACCAGGACCCCCAGGTCCCTTTCCACAGATCTGCTCTCCAGCCAGGTGGATCCTTGTCTCTGCTGCACTCCTGGATTATTTTTCTCTATGCCAAGCAGCCCTGCATGTGAGCAGAAATGCCTGGAGTGAGACAAGAACACCACAGATCATCTGACCAAACTTCTTTCTGGCTGACTTCAATGGTCACTGGGAAATTGAGTGGTTTGCCATACATCATGAAGGCATGATCTGTTACGGAAAGAAATGCCAAATGATTTGTTCTGGAAGGGATCTCATGAGGTATCTAAGCCCAGCTCCTGCTCAGAGCAGGGTCAGATATGGGGTCAGAGCAGGTTGCTTATGGCTGTATTCATTTTGGGCTTGAAAAGCTGCAAGGATGGAGATGACACAATCTGTCTGGGAAATCTGCTTCAGTGGCTCACTGACTTGGCCAGGAGAAAGCTTTCCTCACTTGTTTCAGCTGGAATAGGAAAGATGTCCAGTGACCCTCATCCTCCCATCATGCTCAACAGTGAAAAGCCCTGCTCTGTTTTCTTGCTGATACTCGGGAAGGCTGTTGTCAGGTCTCCCCAAAGCCTTCTCTTCTCCTGGCTTTGCACCTTTGCACCTTTGCAACAAAGGTGTCCATTGGCATCCTGGCCTGCATTAGGAAGAGCACTGCCAGGAGGTGGGTGGAGGTCATCCTTCCTCTCCACTCATTGCTTCTACAATCTCTCTTGCTCACTTCCAGCAGAGTTTTCTGCCCTACCACCTCACTCATACTGCAGCCAAAGCTGCCCTCCACATCTTCCGAAAGTACTGCCTCTTTTTTTTGTGAAAAACCTATCTGGAAGAACATTCCCAACCATGATGTGTCAGGGATCACCTTCCATTTTCCCTTCATCCAGGGCCTTCTAGCAGAGGTCCATGGTCTTCCCTGTTCTCAGTGATTACCAGTTCCTAAAATTGTGTCCATTTATCCAACTGTCTTAGAGGACAACTCATCCTCTGCCCAACCTTCCTCAGTGTCCTGGTTTTGGCTGGGACAGAGTTACTTTTCTTCCTAGTAGCTGGTATAGTGGTGTGTTTTGGATTTAGTACTAGAAGAATGCTGATAACACACTGATGTGTTAGTTGTTGCTGGGTAGTGCTAGGACTCTTCAAAGACTTCTAAAATCTCAGCTCTGCCAGGTGTAAAAGAAGCTGGGAGGGGCAAAGCCAGGACAGCTGACCCATACTGACAAAACGGTTATTCCATATCATATGATGTCATGCTCAGTATATAAAGCTGGGGGGAGAAGAAGGAAGGAGAGACATTTGGAGTTATGGTGTTTGTCTTCCCAAGTCACCGTTACATGTGATGGAGCCCTGCTTTCCTGGGGATGGCTGGGCACCCACCTGCCTATGGGAAGTGGTGATTGAATTCCTTGCTTTGCTTTGCTTGTGATGGCGGCTTTTGGTTTCCCTATTAAACTGTCTTTATCTCAACCCACGAGTGTCTCACTTTTACTCCTCTGATTCTCCCCCCTGTCCCATTGTGGGTGGAGC
>JAKFQP010001267.1:14011-24855 GCA_023375905.1 Nycticorax nycticorax | reverse complement strand
AGCTCCCAAGGACCCTTCCAACCCCTGCCAGTCTGGGATTCTGTGTGACTGTTGGACCTCCTGCTTTTACAGGTACCCCCGCACGCTTCCCCGGAGCCCTTCACTGCCAGGCTCTTCATGTGCTTTTCTCCCCCTATCCACACCAAGAGGTTTAAACAGAGCTCTGGAACCTGCCATGGGGAAGGCTAAGTCAGAGAGACCAGGACACGGCAGAGCTGCCTGTGCCCGGGGTGGCCTGCGAGCCGTCGGGTGCTGAGCGTCTCCGTGCCCTACCTTGCAGCCGGCGTAGCTGCCGCATCCCCCTGGGAGGTTGGTGGGAGAGCTGCTCTGCGGTGGCAGCCAGAAAATGCAGAGAGCTGGAGCGAGCAGGGCCGAGCTGCTATTGAGGGGTTCACCTTGCTTTTCGCTCTCCCTTGATCTAAAGTCCTTTGAGGCCTTTGTCTTTCCAAAATCCTCACCCGGGACTGGCTGGGCAGGCAGTTTAATTAAGCCAGGGTGTGCTCTGCATTGCATCGGAGCCGGTCTGCTGTGACATGCAGGGTCTGTTCCCCAAAACCAGCTGCTTCTGCTGGAGAAGCCTCCATTCAGGAAGATGCCTTGGAGAAGAACAGGCTGAGGGTTTGGGCTGGCTTGGAGCAAGAGCTGGGGCTGAGCATCGGGGCACGGGGCTCGCACGTCTGCCTGCCTTGGCTTTGGTGGAATTCATTCATTTTTTTAGTGGATATTTAGGATGTATAGATATATATATGGCAATAGACTTGAGGATTCATCACACATAGAATCATAGATTCATAGATTCATAGAATCATAGAATCATAGAATCATAGAATGGTTTGGGTGGGAAGGGACCCCCAGAGGTCACCCAGCCCAACCCCCCTGCAGGAGCAGGGACACCTTGAACCACATCAGGGTGCTCACAGCCCCGTCCAACCTGGCCTGGAATGTTCCCAGGGATGGGGCCTCCACCCCCTCTCTGGGCAACCCTTTCCAGTGTTCACTACCCTACACACATCGGTTTATCCTCCTTCACCTCCAGGCTAAAAGCTATTTCGTGCCTGTACAGTGCATAGGGGCTGCTCAAACCCTTTTCATGCCTATGGAATGTATAAGGGGTATTAGTACGCTTGGGACAAACGCTCCCGTGCTCCCCCCCGTTTACGTGAATAGCGTGTGCGTGGATGAAGCCACCAGGCTTTTGTTTGAAAGGAGCCTTTGAGGAAGCGACTCAACAAGCCATTTGCATATTTAAATTTCCCAGGATTTGAAATATTCAGACTCTGCTTATGAACATTGACATGTAATGGGAAAATTTTGCATCGAGAGCGCCCCGGGCCGCTGTTTGCGGGAGGGAGATGTGCGGGCGCGCTCACACGCGCGTGCACGCACCCCAACCTCTTCTCCTTTGGCAAGTGCTAATGGGAACAAGCCAAGGTAGATTGTTTCATTAATGGGGATTTATAGCACAAATCTGCTACTGTTTTGTCAAGACAAACAGAAATAAGTGGGCTTTTAGTGCTGGGAAAGCTGGCCCCGGGGCTGCGGGCTGTTTACTAGCAAAGGGCAGCTGCTCAGAAAGGGCTGCAGGGGAGCAGAGGGAATAAATTGCAAAAGATGGAGAAAAGAAGCAGCAGGATTTGGCGGAGGAAGCGATGAGATGAGGGACAGGGACTCCGGTCCCTCACCTACACTCCACTGAGCACGTTTTCTCCCTGAAAGTTTTGGTTACTGAACTCGCTGCTTGTTTTCCTCTTCCCCCCTGCATTTTGAAAGTGCTTTCTGCTCCAAAAGATGTGTCAGTGTTTATCAAAATGTAAATAATGGTCTGTGCCTTGGCTGCCCTCGGCGGAGAGCGAGTGTCGCCATGGGTCCAGCTGCTGGATGATGGAGAGCCTCCTCCTCCAGGACATGGGGGGATGCTGGACTGTCCTGCTCCTCTTCAGAAACACGTCTAAAAAGGCTCCCAGCCCCTGGGGTTGGCCTAGGATAACCCAGGCTGGAGGCCATGATGGTGGAGGACATCAGCAAGTTGGGCTCATGAGAGGGCACGGCCGTGGTGAAACGTGTTTGAGGAGAGATGGGGTCTGGTGCGATGTGGGGCTGCGGGGCTCCGGTCTCCACCTTCATCTTCCCCGGGTGGTTTTTGTGTGGCTGAAACAACCTTGTCTTCATTCGTCTGATGCAACTTAGATTTTGTTCTCTGTGGTTTTGAAACCTCTCGGGAGCACCAGCCAAAGTCACACTCCGGGTGGCTCTCCCTACGTTTCTGCTAGGCTTGGGTCTCTGAGCCAGCAAAAATGGGGCATTTCTGGGCAAAGCTGCCATCCCCCCGCTGTGCCCCTTCCTCTTCCCACCACGGAGGTGAGAGACCTTTCTCCTCTTCCCAGAGGATATCTCCTTTCTTTCCCCAGCGCCCATACTGCATTAAATTACATCTATATTTATCGATATCCTGCGTCTCCCACCCTTGTGAAGCATCTCAGGGAGCATCTGCGGCTGTAGGTGGACACAACACGACGCCGTCACCCTTCTGCCCTCTGTGGGAGATGGGTGGCTTCGGGGGCGTGTGCTGGCACCGTGGCACCACGGGTGATGGCTGGGGACAGGTCGGTGCCTGACCGGTGGCCGGGCTGGAGGTGTGAGGTTATTGGAAGGTGCTTGTTTGTGTTGAGCGTGAATAGCGAATTGTTCTCCCCGCGCCGGTCGTTATTATGCAAAGCCAAGTCCTAAGAAAACATTGAATTTCCTCTCCCATAATTTTGAGGAAAAACACTTATCCGGCATTAAGCAGCGATGGTGAGGAGGTGTCCTTTCATCTGGAGGCGCAGGGGAGCTGCCGGAGCACCTCGGGGTGAGACTGCAGCCCTCTGTGCCCAGCAGCGAGAGGAGCCGGTGCTGGGAGCGGTGGCTACAGATGGGGCAGCAACCTTCTCCTCCTCCTGGTCTTTTTAGTCTTTTTTTATTTTTTTTTAATGCACATGCTGCTTGAAACTCTGTGAAAAGCTGCTTTTTATTCACTCACTCAAGAAAACTTCAGGCTGAGCCTCTGCACCTACAATAAGACTTTAAAGAGGGTCTGTGCTGCCTGGTGTGAAAGGGAGCCGGGGTGGAGGGGGGTGCAGGGGGAAAACCCAAACGGCATTAAGAGAAATTTGGGAAAGCTGATGGCTGCGGTGACGTTGGGGGATGCAGCGGGGCTGGATGCGGTGCCCCGGTGCCAGGGCCGGTCCCATGTCCCCACGTCCCCAGCACGTCGTCGCTGGCTGCCCTGCGCCAGCCGTGGCTCAAGCGGGCGCGTGTCCATCCAGACGCACCGCGGTACCGCTGGGATGATGCCCGCAGGGCTGGGGGACGTCTGGGTCAAGACAAGAAGAAGGTGGCGGCGTTCCCTCCTTTGTTATTCTTGGTCAATTCAAAATGGAAGGAAGAAAAGGAAAAGGATGGAACTCCAGCCGGGTTTGCGGGCAGCTGGGAGGCAGGGACGGGGTCAGTGGTTCTCCCGCCTTTGCAGGTAACAGCCAGAAGTTCCGTTTTGAAACGATGAAACCGGAAAACCCAAGACGAACTCAGCTGATTGCAAATGGAAAACGAGAATGACTCAGTCCTGTTGCAGCATCGGGCACAGTCCATGAAAGAGCAAAGAAAGAACTGGGAGAGGCAGAGGCGGTGGCACCCTCTGGGCAGGTGACCGCCGGCGGTGGCAGGAGCTGGGTGCCAGGCTCCGGGACTGCGCCCTGCGGAGGGTGCTGCCTGGCTCCTGGGGCATCCCCGGCTCTTCTTTTCAGAGGACACCCTGAAGCAGAGGTCCACATCAGGAATTTCCATTGCACAGCTGGAAATGCCGCAGCAGGGACACTGTGGCCGCTGTTGATGCTACAAACCTGCAGGAAACCTCCTCCTGCCGACGCCAGCAGCCGCCCCTGCGGCCAGCCAGGCTCTCGCACACCCCTTCAACCCGTGGGCTCTGCTTTCTGCCCCGCGTGCCGTGCCTGGAGCCGCAGCCCTCTGCCTCGAGGAGAGCAACAAGGATGATGGGGGGACTGGAGCATCTCCCCTAGGAGGAAAGGCTGAGGGAGCTGGGCTTGTTCAGCCTGGAGAAGAGAAGGCTGAGAGGGGATCTCATCAACACCTACAAATATCTCAAGGGTGGGGGTCACGAGGACGGAGCCAGACTCTTCCCAGTGGTGCCCAGCGCCAGGACAAGGGGCCATGGGCACAACCTGAAGCAGAAGAGGTTCCAGTTGAACGTGAGGAAGAACTTCTTGACTCTGAGGGTGACGGAGCACGGGAACAGGCTGCCCAGGGGGGCTGTGGAGTCTCCTTCTCTGGAGATATTCAAAGCCCGCCTGGATGAAGTCCTGTGTAACATGCTCTAGGAGAACCTGCTTGAGCAGGGGGGTGGGACTGGGTGAGCTCCTGAGGTCCCTTCCAACCCTTGCCAGTCTGGGATTCTGTGCCTCCCTGCTCTTTGCCAGGGTCGCACCAGCAGCGGCGGTGCTGGAGGCAGAAGGTCCACGTCCCACCTCGGGCCCGGGATGCTACGTCCCAGCAGCCTCTCATCACACACACGAGGACCGATGCTGGTGGCACGGGGAAGGGAACAGGGAGCCCAGGTCTGGCTGAGGTCCATCCCGGCTGGATGCTCTGCAGCATCAGTTCAACCCAGGAAAGGGGTCAGCAACGAGCAGCCACCTTGAAGATGCCCATTTGGGCGTCATCACAACCTTTCTGCGTCTAAATAGCCAGAAAATTGAGCCCTCGAGTTTCACATCTGCAAGGAGCCCTGGATAAAAGCCGTGTTTATGCAGGGACGGGGGCGGCAGCCCGGGAGCAGGGGATGGGAGGACGCACCGGCCGCCTCGCCGCTCCCCAGGCACCGTGCTGGCGCTTGCATCCGAGAGGGAACATCGTGCTTCTGGCAGGCATCGCACGTCTTTCCAAATCAAATAGGAGCCTGCCTGCGGCTCGGCGCTTAGGGGGAGGCGGGGGGCGGCCCTGGGGCAGAGCTGCAAAGCTGGCAGCGGGCAAGGCAGGGCTGCGGGCCCCGTGCCAGCCCGGTGCCACCGCGCCGCGGTCCCCTCCAGCTCCACCAGCGCCGCCAGTTCCTCAGGGTGTCGTTTCACTCCTGTCCTTTGCCAGGTTTTGCTCGGTTTCTCGCCCCTGGGCGCAAGGTTGCAGCTTTTTTGGCTCAGCAGGAGAAGAGGCAAGGCGAGCTTTGGTTGTTTTTATTAGAGTTAAAAAGGAAGCTTTAAAGCAGACGTTCCTCCGCGCCCCGAGCCCAGTCCGCACGTCGCCAGCGTGCCAGCACAGCCAAGCAGCACAATCCTCACGTCGGCCGATCAGCTCCCAGCTGCAGAGCCGGTGTCACCCAGCAGCCGAATCCCGGCCCCGTGCCGAAGCCGGTGGGGCTTTGGCCCCTTTTGGTCTTCTGCTGCTCGAAGGGCATCTCCCCCCCCAGCCCAACAGGGCATCTCTGGGTGCAACCACACCTTTGCTAGCAGGAATATAAGAGATAAAGGTCCTTGTGTTGTCCCTGTCGGGTAAGGAGCAGCGTGTGCTCTGAGCCAAGCCCCCGGGCGATGCTTCTCGGTTGAGCCTGGTGCTCTTCAGGCTTCTCTAACCTTGGGGTTCCCCCTTTGCCTTCACCAGCTGTCGAGGGGACATCACCCACCTGGGCTCCAAAACTCTTGTTCTGGGGCTGGGACCATCCTGGGCCGGTGCTTTCAATCATCACAAACGTCTCCAAACCTCCAGTGGCTTGGAAGGAGAGCAGGAATACGCTCCTAATTAATCTGGTTCTTGGTTTTGGAAGGGCCACCCCCCCGATACAGGGCTGAGCTTATGCTCGTGGCCACTGGAAAGAGATGGTTCGTGTACCCCAGCCCTGCACCCAGGCAGGGTGATATCAGCCCCGTCCCAGGTGTAAGGGAGGTTTTGTTGGATGCTGTTGGTTGATACGGGTATTCTGGAGCCAGCTTTCAACAACCCAGCAGTTCTTGGCGGTGCAAATGTGCCTGTTTGCAGGGAAAGAAGAGGATGCCAAGCCCCGTGCCTCCTGTCTACGTCTGGCCCCTTGGAAGGAATAAGGCATCGCTGGTGTCTTGTACGCAGGAGCTGCAGCAAGGAGAAATATCTGAGATGCTTTGAGATAAGGAGTCAGAAGCGTATGGGACAGGGTGACGGCACGGGAGGGTGCCCAGCAGGGCCAGGATTGCTGCCGTGGGGCAGAACCCCATCCCTGCAGCCCCTCTCCCCCCTGGAAAAACCCCGTTGTGTTCCTCAGGAGCCTCCTTCGCTGTTCAAAAGCTGCTGAAGCCCAAGGGCTTGCACAAAGCCTCCTGAAGCCGGTACCAGCGAGGGGACCTGGCCTGGTGGCCACAGCATGTGGGGACGCGTAGGAGAGGCTCTGCAGTCGGCCACGCAGCGGGGACAACACCGGCCACCAGCTCCTTGGCTGGCCAGGGACCCATGCCGGGCAGCTCCCTTTCCTCTCCCTGCCTCAGTTTCCCTGCTCCCACCCAGCTTGGCTGACACCCGCTCGCCTGCCACAGCGATGGTGCAAAATAAATAAAAAAAAAGAAAAAGGGTTAAGCAATGAAACTGGGGGGGTTTCTGCACATCTCGTGCAGCCCGGTGGCGGGCTGAGCCGGGGAAGCTGCCGCTCGTGGTGCAGGATGAAGGCTCAGGGTGCAGGATGAAGGCTCAGGGTGCAGGATGAAGGCTCAGTTTGCGATTCCTCGGTTCCTGCAACGGCTCCCTCTGGTTTTGCTGACCTTCTGGGTGGCCTGTGGGGAGCGCGGCGGTGGCCGGGGGACAGAGGGATGGAGCAAAGCTCAAAACCAGGCCGTTGACCCAAATGAATTTACCCGGAGCTGGCCCATGGGTCCAGGGCATCCGCGCTGGGTCAGGTACCGGTGCAGCCTCCCTTCTCCCTCCTGCGGCCGGGCGCGCGTGGCTCCGGGGAGACCCCTGCCTCAGTTTCTCCTCCTGTAAAGCAGGGGTGGGAGTGCTGGGGGGTGTACCCAGGACGGCTGGCACGTCCCCGGCCGCGCTGCTCAACCCGGGGCTGACAGTGACCTATTTACCTACGACAGAACTTTCTGCTCCACTTATTTGACCCGGCACCTTTCTGTTTGCTCAAAGCCAGGAACGTTTCCTCTCGGCCAAGCCGGGCGCGCACGCAGGTATGTTTGCCCGAGAGACAGACCGCTGCTCTGTGCATCCCTGGCTCTCCGGCTCGGAGGAATTCGGAGGCTTTCGCTGCGATACCATTGCAAAATTCACCCTGAAAAGCTGCCGCGTTTTTCTTTGCCCCCTTCTCCCCATCCCGCTCAAGCTGCACGGTCGTCATCCCGGGGACAGGCAGCGCCGGGGAGTAGAAAGGTGACATTGTTCTGCCCTGGAAGGCCGGCAGCATCCCAACTCCCCGGCTCTGTAGCTGCCTCAGTCATGCATGTTTGCATATGTTAAAAATATTTAGTCCACTGCTAAAAAAAATATTATGCCCGAGATCTGGGGCCAGCTAAATATAATGCCATCTATGTGTCCGTGGCGCTGCGTGCCGGAGGCACAGAGGGGTACTATTTGCCTCCGGAGCGGTCCTCGGCTGCGAGCAGGGATGCCGGGAGCGATCCCGATGCTGATGTCTGCCAGAAATGCTTTTCTCCCCTTTGGAGAGGGATTTGGGGCAAGGAAAGGTCTTTGCCGGGGTGGGGGTTGTTGCGGTGCAGCGTGCTGCTCGTGCCGGGGTGATTCCCGCTGCCCGCCCGGGCAGCCTCGGCGCCTGCGGGCAGGGATGCACGGGGCAGGGAGGAAAAAAAGGTCAAAAAAAAAACCCAAAAAAAGATGTTGGCTCCAAGGAAAAGTCATAAAAATGGAAGAGCTGGGCTAATTCCTGCATTCGCAGCCGGGATGGCCCCGCTCCCCGAAGCCGCCGGTGCATGGGGGGGTTTCATGGCACGGACACGGGCCACGTTGGAGAGGACTGAGACCTCCCCAACTCATTTCATGCATGAGAGCAGGTCACAGCTCTTACCAACCTCGCCCAGGCTTTCGGCCGTGGCCTGGGGGTACCCAGCACTGCTCAGGCCGGGGGAGAAGCTTCCAGATACATTTTATATAAATGATTTCAAGTCAGCTGAGAGCGTGGGAGGGAAAACATTTCCCCGTGGTAATCTCCCCCATCGAGGGGCAGGAGCAAAGAGTTTGTTCTGGCCGCAGGAGGAGGACAACGGGGCGCGAGGCCACGGGATTTTTGTGCAGGAGCATTAAGGAATCATTTCCTCAGCTTTTTTCCTCATATATTTATTTTTGGAGTGGGAAAAGGGGCTGGAGGGAGGGGAACTAACCCCGGGCAGAGGGTGTGAAGGAATCTTTAGGCCCCGTCCTTTTTCTTTTGGGGCTTTTTTTTTTTTTCCACACCCCTCCCACCCCCCCCAAAAAGCGTTTTGAGCGGCGGGGGAGCAAGCGGCTCCGCACACTGCGGCCATTCATGGCTCGGCTGGGGGCGTGCGGGGCGCGGGGCTGGGTGGGAGCGCGCCGCCGCGCCGGAGAGGAGAAGAATTTGTTCACAATATAGAGCGGGGTAAAATAGGCCGGTTGTCTGAGCGCGGATGTAGCATAATGTATAGAAAGTGCAAGCATCAATAAGTCTATTTATGAGCGGAGCCTTTTGCTGCGCGGGGCTGTGAATAAACCATACAGCTCGCACAAAAATGTAAATGTTAGTGATCCCGTAGAGACAGAATTACAGGAAAAAATAAGGACAGCTTTTCAGCCTTTGGGAAGCCGGCCTCCTCCGTCCCCTTGCTGACTGCTGATACACGTATTATTTATGTATACCTATTATTTAGATATACCTATTATTTATGTATACCTATTATTTATGTATACTTATTATTTAGATATACCTATTATTTATATATGCCTATTATTTCTATATGCCTATTATTTATATACACCTATTATTTCTATACACCTATTATTTATACACACCTATTATTTCTATACACGTATTATTTCTATACACGTGTTATTTATAGACACGTGTTATTTCTAGACACGTATTATTTCCCCCCCATGGGGTCTCTGCATCCAGCGTGGCGTGTGTGCGTCGTGTCCCCCCCCCAGCTCCTCCATCGTCCTCCCTGCCCGCTAATTAAAGGAAAGTTGCGTCTCCACGTCCCATGAAACGTCCTCGCCGCCCGCTTCGGTGCGCAGAGCTGGCGAATTCCTCAAGCCTGTGTGCCACCGGCTCCTCTGGCCCCCACTGAAAGGTTTCATTCATCCCTCCCCTGCTGCCTTCTAGAGTTACCACACCCTGGGCCTCTGCTCCGCAGCTTCCCTCTGTTTTCCTTTCATTAGCAGGATTCCCAGCGTGAATGGCTGCGGAGGGCTGGGAAGAGATGCTACAACCCCATTAGCATACGGGCTGCGCTCCTACCTGCCCCGCGCGCTCCTGCCCTTGGCCGCGAGGGCTGCAGAGCCAGAAAAGCCAAAATCGTTGGGGGTTGGGGGTTGGTTTTGTTGGGTTTGGTTTTATTTTTCAAGTGCTACTATAAAAGCAACTCTTACGTGCTGCCCCCACCGCCCCGTGCCTCAGTTTCCCCATGCACAGACCCCATGTCCACGTCCACCCCCTGGCAGCGCTGCGTTCACAGCACTTTCTGCAAGCCGGCAGGGGAGCTGCGGGCAGGAGGGGTGCTGCCCACCCTGGGCACCCCTCAGAAGATGCTTGGGGATCTTCTGGTGCTGATCTGGCTGCATCCAGGCCCTGGCAGCGCTCCGAGGGTGCGCAGCAGGATCGCAGCACGGTACGCGTGCGGGGCTGAAGGCTTGGCTCTCCTCACTCTCCGTGCTCGTGTGAGCGTGCGATGAGCGGGGATGCCGACCCCGGTCTCAGCAGCCAGTTCAGGGAGGTGGACGGAAGGAACCCACGGCCACCGTGGGATGGACGGGAGCAGGTCTCCCCTAGGCAGGACGCGGTTTCGGTTGATGTCAGCTTTGCTTTTGGGAGTCAAGCTATTCAGCCAGCCTTTACCAGAGCGAGATTAGAGGAGAGCGGAGAAAATGAGTTTCTAGGAAATTCTCGCTGGGACGCGGAGGGTCACCGAAGGGTTACGGTGAGGGAATTTGCTTTGGGAAGGAAGAGCGAGGCACCGAGGAGCAGCCGTGGCTTTCGCCGCCCCCTCTGCCCCTCTCCAGATGAGATCAGCCCGCAGCCCTGGCCCGGCTCTCGGACTGAGCTGCCGTTTTTGTGGATGAGCCGATGAAGCAAATTCACTTTTGATGAGTTTTTCAATGGAAAAGGGACGGGCGTTTCAACACAAATTGAGAGCAAAATGTTAGCTTCGCCTCGACCGTCTGTCGTCCGCAGCAATGCTGAACCTGATTTGGTCTTCAGCCCTTTGCAATTATTCTGTTAGTAGCAGGGACTTGTCTGGGGTCAATTTAAGTTTCCTGATCACTGATTTACATCTTCAGTTGCCATTCTTGGAGGCCTCACAAGTAGCTCAGAGTCCTGGGTGATTCATCATGTTTGACCAAAGCCCTTTGAGGCCAGCCAGGCGCTTTGGAGGTGCCGTCCCCGAGCCTCGTGGTGCTGCTGCCTTTGGATCGCTCCTTCCCTTCGTCTAATGCTGGTGGTTGAGTTCTCCGTGTGGAAGGGTGCAAATCTGAAGGGTCCTGGTGGGGACCCCAGGTGATGAGCACCCAGGTAGAAGAAGGGGTTGGAGAGGTGCCGTCTCGTCGCTAGCGGTGGTGACCCCTTCTGGTGCCCAGGGCCCCATCATAAAATCATGGAATCGTTTGGGTTGGAAAAGCCCTTTAAGCTCCCCCAGCCCAACCGT
>JAKFQP010001266.1:7814-19933 GCA_023375905.1 Nycticorax nycticorax | reverse complement strand
CCTTGGCACTCCCCTGAGCCCCACTTCAACACTCCTGGCATCCCCCTGAGCCCCACTCTGATGCCCTTAGCACCTCCCAAGCCTCGCTTCGATGCCCTTCGCACCCCCAGAGCCCCGCTTCGACACCCTTGGAACCCCCCCAGCTCCCCCCCAGCCCCCCTCGGACACCCTTTGCACTCCCCAGCCCCTCTTCCATGCCCTCGGCACGTCGCTGCCGCCGTGGGACGATGCTTTACGTAAGGCGGGAGTCGCATGCGGCTCCTCGGCGGCATCTCACGGGCTCTCCTCCCCTCCCTCCTCCCCGCCGCTTTTTATAGCCTCCAGTCTCTTCCCCGGCGTCTCAGTTTTGGGTTTTTTTTTCCCCTCCGACTCGTCTTTTTTATGTAACTCGTCCTTCCCAGCGCCTCGTTGCATGAGGCAGTGGGACCAGCGACACGGCTGATGTCGGAGGGGCCGAGGGCATCGTTTCTTTCCTTCATTAAACTCGGCCTGGAATGAGCTGTGGAGGAGACAGATCTCTGTGAGCCCCAGTTTGATCGCTACAACGGGGATCGACGCCCAGATCTGTGCCCGCAAACATTGCCCTGACCCCCTTTAAGCATGGTTTTATTTTCGCACCCCAAAAATGGGGCTTTTGGGGATGTCAGGGCTGGGACCTCTGCTTCCCTCCCCGCTGAAGGCACCTTTGCCGGTGCCTTGTGCCCCGTGTTTCCCATCCCACCACATGTCAAATTTTTTTTGCAAGGGAAAAATATGTCAGAGCATTTTTGTTAGCAAGGCTGGGCTGGTGGAGACGCTCCCGCGCTGTTATTAGCAGAATTTTTACCAAAATCTGTATCTAAATTCTGTGTAACGCAAGCTCCCCTGCTCTGGTGACTTCCCTCGTAGCGCTGGGCTCTCTCGGGGACTTGAAATCCTGCTGCTTCCTCCGCTCCTTGCTTGATTCGGTTGATCGGGATCAGCAGCCGTAAATTAAAGCGGCATCTCAAATAATCCGTGGTTAAGAGGGAGTCGGAGGCCGCACCGGGGATCTTTCTCGTTGCTTTTTGCGCTCTCTCTCGATCCTAGGGGCAATGCTTGGCTTTGCGTCCTACTACGGCGACCACATGGTGCTGCAGAAGGAGCCGGCGGGGGCCGTGGTGTGGGGCTACGGGGAGCCGGGGACGGCGGTGACCGTGGCGCTCTCCGAGGACGGCGGCCTCGTCGTCATGAAGAAGACGGCGCGAGTTAAAGGTCGGTCCCGGACCCTTGCGGGGTAACTGGGGCCGCTGGTTTTGGTGGCTGAGGTTGGGGCGGGGGGTTCAGTCACCCCCCTCCCCTCCCCGCCGATGCCGGCCTTTGCTCACTTCAGTTTCCCAACAGCGGGATCCCGTGGGAGCCGAGCGGCTGCTGGAGTGGGTGGCACCACGTAGGCTTGAGCCGAACGCTGAGGCTGCGGAGGGGAAGGGGGGGGACACTTAGCTCCTCTCCCTGTCAAAACCATCCCTGGGGAAATCTCCAGAGCGCTCCTGGCTGCTTTTTTGTATTTTGGGGGGTTTTTTTGATGTGTTCCCCCCCTCGGAGGATCCTGCTGGGGATCTCTGAGCGCTGAAGGATGTCGCCTCCGCAGGCAGAGCCTGGGAGGGCTCGCAGGCACCTGGGATCTCACCTGCTGGCCCCCAGGGGGGCTGCTGACCACCTTTGCGGGGCGCAGAGAGCCCGGAGGTGTCTTGCGAGAGAGCAGCGATCCGCTGCTACCAGGAGATCTGCAGGATCCGGCCCCAGCCGGGCCAGAAAATCCACACTAAGCTCCAGCAGAATATCTTTACGCCTCGATTTCAGCGCCTCTAAAATTAGCCGGAGACATCTCGGTGTCACACACACCAAGCTGCTCCTGTAATCCCGGTTCCTCCCAGCAGCTTCTGCTCTGACACACATTTGTCTTCCAGATTTTCTTCTTAACCCCTAAGTTCCCTCAAGGAGAGACCCTCTGATGGTGGAGAGCTTCCAAAATCCATTTCCCCAGCCTGGCCCTGCGGTGGGGAAGCTTTCCCTCCCTCCATGGCCTGTCCATCCCCACCAGTTGTTGGCCACTGATCCCACCTCTGCAAAGGTCTTGAGATCTTTGTTAGGGTTGTGGAGGACAAACACTGTGCTCTTCTTCCAGGACCGTCTGGGACGTGGACAACTGTCCTGGACCCTATGGATCAGGGTGGTCCCTACACGCTGACAGCCAGGCAGGGCTCGGAGAACGTGACACTGCGGGACGTCTACTTTGGGGACGTGTGGCTTTGCAGCGGGCAGAGCAACATGGCAATGACGGTCTCGCAGGTAAGCCCCCGCAACGTGGCCCGGCCTGGCCGGATCAGGCAGGGATCAGGCAGGGATCAGGCAGGGAAGCGCCTCACGCGCTCCCGACCCTTCCCTAGATCGCCAACGCCAGCCAGGAGCTCGCTGCCGCCGCTCGCTACCCCTACGTCCGCATCTTCGCCGCGGCGCCCGCCCGCTCCGACGTGGAGCTGGAGGACCTGGAGCGAATCGATTTGCCGTGGTCCATCCCGACAGCCGGTGAGTGCAACACACCTCCAAAAAACCCCAAAAAAGCCTGGAAATGGCTTTTTTTCTCCCCTCCTTTTTTATCCTTTCTTGAACAGAAAACCTGGGCCATGGGAATTTCACCTACTTCTCGGCCGTGTGCTGGCTGCTGGGGCGGTACCTCCACGAGACCCTGCGGTACCCCGTGGGGCTGGTGGAGGCGGCCTGGGGGGGCACCCCCATCGAGGCCTGGTCCTCCCAAAGGGCCCTGTGGGCGTGCGGGCTCCCGGAGGACGCAGGGAGGTGAGAGAAGATGCGGCGGAGATACCTCCTGCCCCCGTGCCGCATAGGTTTTGGGGGGGCATCCTCCATCCCTCCCCATCCTGCCTCCTCCCCTGGAGCCCCCTGTCCGCCCTGGGCATCATTTTCCCCCCCCAGGTAAAATCCCCCCCCATGACGAGGGCATCGGGCACATCTTGGTGGGTAAAGGGGGTGGCAGGGGGGAAGAGGGGGACCCCAGGGCTCCCCTTTTGCACGGCGCTTGCTTTAACCGTGCCAGCTTTAGGGCTAGCCTTGCGTTTTGCACTCCCTTAAGCCCGGCTTTGCCTTCCAGCATCTCCCCGCACTGGGAGCTCTCTGGCCCGCAAACGCCCTCCGTGCTCTGGAACGCCATGATCCACCCGCTGCTCAACATGACGCTACGGGGCATCGCTTGGTACCAGGGTAAGCCCCCCCCGCCCCCAGAGAGCAGCCCCCCCGCTGTCCCCCCCCGGGCTCTCACCAGCCCTTTGCTTTCGGGGCCAGGCGAGGCCAACGCCTTCCTGCACACGGACCGGTACAACTGCACCTTCCCCGCGCTCATCGCCGACTGGCGCCGGGCTTTCCACGCCGGATCAGCCGGGCAGACGGAGCCGCTCCTCCCCTTCGGCTTTGTGCAGGTGAGGCGGGGGAGCGAGGGGCAGGACCCCCACCCTCCTGTGGGGACAGCAGCATGACGCTCGGGGAGGTTTTACCCCTCCGGTCACACCCCAGAGGCCAATTCCGAGCTGGCGGGAGGGCAGATGCTGTGAACGAGGGGAGGCGTCCTGCTGGGGTGCCGAATCCCGGGCAGGGACCGCAGCGGCTGTTTTGGAGAGCGATGGCTGAGCCTCTTCCCTGGCTCCCCCGCCCTACTCTGCCTCGCAGTTGGCCACCTATCGCCGGCAGAGCCCGGACGACAGCTTCGCCCGCCTCCGCTGGCACCAAACAGCCGACCTGGGGGTCGTCCCCAACGTCAGGATGCCCAGCACCTTCATGGCGGTGGCGATGGACCTGGGTGATGAGCACTCTCCCTACGGCAGGCGAGTCCCGGGCGGCGGGGATGAGGGTGTGGTGATGAAGCCATCGGATCCCAACCCCACCTCCCTCCTCCTCCCCCGGCAGCATCCACCCCTGGGACAAGCAGAACGTGGCTCGCCGGCTGCACCTGGGTGCCAGGGCTGTGGCCTATGGGGAGAAGGACCTGGTTTTCCAGGGGCCATACCCGACTGGGGCTGTCCTGGAGGTGACTGGGGGGCTGCTGAACCTCACCTACAGCCAGGAGCTCGTCTGCCGCAGGAGGGACATGCGGGCATTCGAGGTGAGGAAGGGGAGAAGCTTCGCCCCCGGGGCTGGAAGAGGGAAGCCCACCTTGACAGTGGTTTCTCCCCCACCCAGGTCTGCTGCTCCGGCCAGCTGACCCAGTGCAGGTGGCTGCCGGCACCCATGGTGGCGGTGGAGTCCCGCATGGTGACACTGGCCCTGGCCGGCTGCGGGACGCCGGTGCTGGGCTTGCGCTACGCCTGGGCCGAGTGGCCCTGCGAGTACGAGGCCTGTGCCCTCTACAACACCCAGGGGCTGCCCGCACCCCCGTTCCTGATGGACACCCTGCCCACAGGGGGAACCCTGGGGCACCCCGGAACAGCCAGGGGGAGGGAGCTGCTTCTCCTCTCCAGGGGATTTAGGTGAGGGGAAGGCGGAGGGGGCTCAGACCTCTCACAGAACAGCTCAGGGCTGCTGGCAGCCTGCCTTTTTGATTCGGGGAGGCGGCTGGCTTAATTACCATCTTACTAATTAAACACTTCCCTGCTCCTCTTTGGCCCAAAGTCAAGGCTGCAGGGGCGGGGGGGGGGGGGGGGGAAGCCAATTTAAAATTAAATTTATGAAAAATTATGTTAAGCCAAGCAGCAGGACACACTGATGGGAGTTGAACCCCTCACCACTGCTCCTCCCTGCCCATGGAGCTTGGTCCTGGCTCCCCTAGGACACCCCAACCTCTTGGGGCACGCTGACCCCCATGGCTGGGTGCTTGCAGGAGCCAGGGCGCAGCCTCTGCCTGCAGGGGGGGGAAAGGAGCTCTGCCAAAAAACCCACAAGCAAACGCCAAGCCCAGGGCTGGGGCGTGGAGTTGCACAGGGCACATGGTTCGGTAGCAGCAGGGAGCGCCTTCCACCTCCCCGTCCTAATAAATAGTTAAGGGAACGGCTCGTTTTCTTCTCGGATCCTTTTTTTCCTTCAGAGGAAAGCCCTCCATTGTTTCCCTCCTGCCGTAACAGCAGGGAAGTTTGTGTGGAAGAGGCGCGACAGGGAATAAGACATCTGAGAGAGTCTCTGTGCAAAAAAAAATAATAATAAAAAAAGGTGATTCTTTAACTGTTTTTTGCTGGAAAAAATACATGTAAGAAGGGGAACCCCAAATGCAGGAAGAGAGCAGGTGAGCTCAGCCCGGCCACTGCTGTGGCATTACAGATGTCGCCCCACCAGGCTGTATCGAAACCAGAGCTTAATGCACTCGAGCTACCGCTGGCAATGAGGAGTTGGATCGAACTGGATCCCAGTAGAGGAACTGGGCAGGTCCCGGCAGCAGCCGCCCCCACTCCTGGGGTCAAGCAGAGCCCAGCGAGTCCCGGGAGGCTTTTCCCATCGCTTCCACTCCAGGCTTCATTTCTGGGCAAGGTAGGGGAAGAGGAGGAAGTTAATTAACCAGGCAATCGCAAACTGGGATCTTGGGCTTCCTCCACCAGCATGCAACTAGCCCGAGAGCCAGTTGTGCTAGCCCCGCAGTTGCCATGCCAATGAGGATGCTAAATACAGCTCAGTCTGGGTGTTTTTTTAAACCCACAGCCCTCAGACTGTATTCAGGGCCAGGAAGGGAGCCCAGGCGCCCTGGCTCCTGCCCTGCCAGGTGGGGTATCCCTCTGAGACTGCAGAGGAGGCCCTCCCAGCGCCCCAAAACCCAAAGCAGGGGGAGAGGGAGCCGTGGTGCCCAGGGAGAGGGCGTGCAGCCCCCAGGGGACATGGCTCTACCTGGGAGACCCATCTACCTCCCGACACAGCGCATCCTAACAGGAGGAGGGGGGTGAGCTCGGCATCCTTGGCATCAGCCCCCCAAGACTGGAAGCTCCCAACCCCGCTCCCAGCAGGCTGGGCCACTCTCTCTGCCAAAAATGGGGACACCCCCCCTCCCTCAGCCCCCCAGTTTGCCCAGAGCTTGGATTTCAGCGGCAAGCTCTCCACTTCTGTTCCTATAGCAACTCCTGCCCACGCTTGGGCTGGCAGTAGCATCAAATCCCGGCTGCCAGAACCCAAGCCCAGCTGTAAATGGAGCCCTCAACCCCCAGAAGCCCCCCAGTTCTACCCCAAAAACCTTAGGATCTCAGCAAATTGGTTAGGGCCATGGAGGACGGATCCAGCCTCACCCCCAGGGTGGGATCTGGTGGCATGGGAGCCAGGAGAGCAAAAAAGTCTCTACCGAAAAACCCTACCTAGAGCCCCGCCGTTGGAGAGGGGCGTGCTGCCGTCGGCCTCGGGGATGCAAGCGTGGGGTTTAGGCTTGGTGGTCTCCAGCCCGGCCAGCAGTGTCATGAAGTCAACGACGGTATCGATGTCCTGCTTGTTGGCGGTGGCTTCCCTCAGGGCGCTCACGGCGTTGAGGCGGCTGAAGGAGGTCAGCTCGGAGATGTTGGCCCGGAGGAAGAGGAGGATGATGTTGAGGTCATTGACGGGGCAGGTGAGCATCTTGCGGCTGAGGAGGTCGAAGGCGGGGAGCATCTCGTAGACAGAGAGCAGCCCCTTGTCCCACTGGCAGAGCTGCAGAGCGTTGTAGATGACGACAGGTAGGAGGAGGACATAGACGCCGCCAACCGAGACGCTGATGAGCTGGAAGACGGAGAAGAAGACCAGCTTGCAGGGGATGAGCGGGGGGATGTGGGGCTCTGCCTGGAGCAGCCCTGTTTTGATGGAGCAGCTGAACTCGTCCTGGAAGAAGATGTTGAGGTGGAGGAAGATGAGGTAGAGGCAGGTGGCAGCCAAGAATAAGAGCAGCAGGAGGTTCCTCAGGATGTAGATGAACGCCAGGGAGTGGGCGTGCTGCTTGCAGGTGAGGTAGCGCTCCAGCAAGGGGAACTCAAAATACCTCTCCCGGCGGGCCCTGGGGGCAGAGGGGACACACCGGGAATTTAGAGCCAGCCCCAAACCACATTGCTTCACCGAAGCCCATCCTGGACGTGGCCACAGCCACAATGCCAGGGGGAGGGACTTGGGGGGGGACGCGGTGACCAGCTGAGGCTGCCCAGCGGCCTCACCTCTCGTATTCCTCCCAGAATCGCTCTGGCTCGGCGCTGGCCTGCTGGACCTTCCTCATGTGCTGCACCAGGCGCACGGAGCGGTTGTAGGATTTGTCCAGCTCATCGATGATGAAGAGGAGGTCGGAGTGGAGGGCGGGGGCAGCCGCGTAACGCCACAGTAGGTAAGGCATGTACATGAGCACCGCCACCACCAGCAGTGAGTAGGGGAAGACCTGGGCAAAGGAGACAACCGGGTGTTGAGCTGCTTCGCCTCTGCTGTGCACCCAGGTGGGACCTGAGGGCACACAGCGGCAAGCTCGACCCGTACCTTGAGAGCCCAGAGGGACTTGGTGATGGCCTGTCCTTCAGCGTCGAAGCCGTGGTGGACGAGGGAGTCCCAGCAAGCTGTGTCGACGTAGGCAGACTGCTTCCCCGTGAAGTTGGTGGGAGAGAAGCAGCTGATCTGTGAGCCTAGGGTGAGGAGAAGGGCGAACCTCAGCCACAGGAGTGCAGGCCAGCACTCTGCAGCCAGGCACCGATGCGTTTACACGAGGGCGACTACATCTAAGGCATCACTTGGAATTAAAAAAGCCCTTTTCACAGTCATTTTGTAGCTGTCCTTCCCCACTGCTGCATTTTTCCAGCAAGGACTTTTCCATCACTTCCCAAACACAAACCCTTTCAGCATGGCCGTGGGTACACAGTGGGGGCAATTAAAGACCGGCCAGAAACTGGAGTCAAACCAAATCCCCAGGGGCAGCGGCGGGATGTCAGCCGAAGCTAGATTTAGCCTGAGGTCACGACGCACCATCAATGCAGCCCTCTGTGCTGCCCTCACAAACCCCAGCAGGACATAATATCCCAAGCCACCCTGCTGGCACCCTCCTCCTCCTCAGAAACAACCCTGCGGCACCCAGAGGTGCTGGGGACAAGCAGCTGAAGCGGGGCATCGATTCACCACCAGTCCTGGGGTTTAGCATGGCCGTTCCCGGGCTTTCCCAGCAACCAATAATCCATTAAAAACAATCAATAAATATCCCCGAGAAAGATCAGTTGCTAAAACGGGATTTCCAGGCTGCCCTGCCTTGGACCACGGCCACGCTGGTGCGAACACAAGGGTTTTGCAGCAGTAGCTGAACTGCTGCCGGCAACTGCCCGTGACCCGAAGATCCCTGTTGCAAAAGCTGTTACTCACCGGCAGAGAACTCACGGGCGAAAGCCAGCGAGACGAGGAAGAGGGGCAGCCCCACAGTGACGAACTTCAGCAGGCGATCGCTCGGCAGCTCCAGCCGCAGGCCCTTGGCTCGGGAACCGCCGGGATCCGGGAGGAGAGCATCAGAGAGCATGTACTCGGCAGCCGTGTGCGAGAGGGACATTTTTCTATCGAGGAAGAGGAGACGACAGCGACTGCTGCTGCTGCTCGGGGGCTCTGGTGTCGTCTGAGGCGTGACCAGCTCAAGGAGTGACTTTGTAGGGCTGAAGGCATCGCTTGCCAAGCCCTCTGTACCCGATGGCTGTAAATGACAGCTTAGATGGCACATTAAATCGACTGGTAATTACAGGGGGAAGCCTTTTCACAAATAGCACGCCCCAAAATAGAAACAAAAAACAAAAAACAAAATAGCAGCCACAGCACCAGGCTGGGAAGGCAGCGTTCCTCCCCAGCCGCAGCCGCTCCCCGGCTCCTGGTGGTTTTACGTCCCTCTCTCATAAGCAGATGTATTTCTGGTGGCGCTTTCGAGGGGCGTGGGGCTCCCCAGCTATTTTCGCCCCGTGTGAGGAGCGGGTAGGCAGGGGACAGGGAATTACCCTACCGAAAAGCACCAACCAGTTCCACGGTGGCCCCGTGGGGTACAAAGAGCCCTTTCCTGCACCCAAACCAGCTGGAGGGGCTGGAGAAAGTCCTGCTGCCTGGCCCCAAGCTTCTGGGGACAGCCCAAGAGACGCCAAACGCTGGTGGCTGCCACTTTGAGGCCGAACATCAGCTGCAGTTCCTCAGCATTTCAATATCTCCACTTGCCTTCCCCTCGGGGCACGGGGGAAGGAAGCTGGCTCCAAGGCAAGCTCCCGAGGGAGAGGGATCCCAGTAACGGGGTCTGGAAACACGCGATAGGGAAGTCAGAAGGGGCAGTGGGGTAGAAAAGATTCTCCCGGCAGCGTAGTCGCTCCCCAAAAACCCACTCCAACACCTCTGGCAGCGCAGAGCAGAGGGAGTCCCGGAGCTGCTCAGCCAAGCCAAGCAGAGGAACTCCCCGTGCAGTCTCTCAGCATAGCAAAAAAAAAAACCCCACAGCCGCTGCCAAATTGCACTTTCGATGGATTTTCAAACAAAGGGAGTCTCCAAATTTGAACGTGGAGTGCCAGGATATGAGGGAGAAACTGCTGGACAGCTCTGGAGGGACGAGCGATGGCCCTCAAATGGGGAGGGACTGCATCTGGGTGCAATCAAACCTGCCCAGGGACCGAGATCCGCCTGGCCTGAACACTGGGAGACACAGGACCCTTCACCTCAGCATCAACTGCGTCTTTTATTGCTCAAAGACAAGTTCAAAACACGGATTGGGCAAAGCCCACATTCTACCCAGCCTCATTTGTCCGAACAAGAGGCTCTTCAGCATGCCCAGCTGCTTTTCTGCACCAAATCGGGGCAAGAAGCACAGGCAGGTACCTGGTTTGAAGCCAGCAACACTGGTACCAACACAGGAGGTCTCTGGCAAGCAGCAGAGACCGTGGACATCATCACACCGCTGGCTCCAAGGCAGACACCGCTGCAGAGCGATGGGACCCAGCGCTACCAAGTGCTGGAGACGTACTGCTCCCGTCCTGCCTCGTTAGTTGTTAGTGATGTCCAGCTCCAGCTTCTTCAGAGTCTTTTGGAAGAAGAGGGGCGGCTTGCAGACGAGGTCTATCCGGTTGCCCAGGGGCAGGGAGAGCCGGTGGGCGTGGAGATGGAGAGGGAGGTGGCGAGCCTTGCTCTGCTGCAGCTTCAGCCTCCTCAAGGTGATTTCAGGAAGCTTCTGCAGTGAGGACAGAAAATATCCCTTTCACAACCCCATCTCTTCAGCTGGGACATGAAAACCCCAGCCCAGGGGGACACAAAGGGGCTGTCTGGCCCCAGATCCAGCTCTGGCAGTGCCCCCCCCACACTCCGACACAGGACCTGCCTTACCTGGGGCGCCAGCTTGCTCCAGTGCGAATATTTGTGATCCCCCAGGATGGGGCACCCCAACCCATAGGCCAGGTGAACCCGGATCTGGTGCTTCACCCCTGAGGAGGGAAGGAAAAAGGAGAAATGTGACAACCAGCAGTGCCAGGCCTTGGCTCCCACCTAACACCCTCGGTGCCGGAAAATCCCATGCCAAAATCATCAGCAACTGGAGAGCGGCCCGGCAGCAAACCATCACCCCAGGGTGGCTCATTCCTAGAGCCTTGGCCCAAAAAGGATTTCAGTCGTGTCTAATAACGAGTTCCCGCTCCCAGTGCTGCACAGAAAGCAGATCCAGCAGCCAACACAACCCTGGTGACACCCGGCCAGGCCTCACCTGTGATGGGCTGGAGCTCCAGCAGAGAGCAGGCGGAAGAGCTAGCCAGAAGGCGGTACCGCGTCACGGCGCTTGCGGCGTTGCGGTTCTTGCGGATTTTCACCACCTTCCCATCCTCCGGAGACAGGCGATAGTTGGGGGCACATGTCATCTGAACGGCGGCGAGAGGGTGAGCCCGCAGGAAGGCAGGACAGGGGGTGGCTGGGGAGGAGGAGCGCGAGGGCAGAACAGCAGCCCAGAGGACAGCCCACTCACCTTGTAGTGCCGCTGGTGGCTCTGCACCTCCTTCTCCACGATGGGGATCTCCACAATGCCCTCGGTGGGGTCTGGGTCGCCCAGGCTAATTGCCCTGGGGAGGGAAACCAAGAGCCTGTGGGGTGTTGCTCCAGCAGGAAGGGCACCCTCCCCTCACCCTGTAAAAAGATGCTTGAGGAAAAATAAGGACACACCCACCACCTCCACAAAGCCCCACGTCCCCACACCCTGATGACTGTCCCTTCACCCCTTCTTCAAACCCTATGGGCCCTTCAAAGCCGCTTCTCCACCCAAAACTTTCCTACCAGTAGGTCTTCTCCACCTGACGAGTTTTGAAGAGAAGCCGGATCCTCTCTGCCACCTCCTTGCTCCGCGCCAGCACCATCACACCCGTGGTCTCTTTGTCCAGCCGGTGGCAGAGGTGGAGGGGTTCAGCTTTCATGTTCTCCAACATCTTGGCCAAAATCGGCAGTACGTCAGCAATACAATTCTTCACCCCGGGGCCACCTGCATAACCCACAGATAAGGCAATCAGGGGAGACGTTCACCTGCCCGCGTACCTTAAATTATCCCCAAAACATGGGACAAAGAACGTGACCTGAAGGTGACAAACTCCCTGCATCCCACCCTGGGAAAGAAAACCTCAGCACAGGGAGGATGGAGGCAGAGGACACCCTGACAGCCCCGTGCAGCCATTTCCCTTTCCCCCTCTACAGCATCAGCATGGATGTGGCTTTTCCTCACCGTGCACGGGCAGGCCGTAGGGCTTGTTGATCACCACAATCTCCTCATTCTGGTAGACAGTTCCCTGCTTGAGCACTTTGGCCAGGACATTGGGGTGAACCTGCTGCAGCTGCTTGCTCAGCATGGCAAGTTCCTGGACCCGCCTCTGTGCGGGGTCTTTGGGGATCTGCGGGGAGACCAAAACGCCGTCGGTGGAGGATAAACGGCTCTTGGCTTTCGCGCAAGGCTCCTGCGCGACCCCCGCAACTCGCCCGCCTTCCCGCTCCTCGCTTGGCAGCGGCGTGTCCGAGGACGGCAACGCCCGCAGTCCCCGCGACGCCGCCCCACCACCCGGCTCGGCGGGATCTCGCTTTGCCACCCCCCAAATCCCGCTCCAGATCCTCCGGGCCGGGCGGGGAGGGAAAGCTCACGGGCGGGACGGCAAGGCCGGCCGGCCCGGCCGCCCCCACCACCGGCTGCCCATCCCACCCGCGGCCGGGCC
>JAKFQP010001265.1:4244-36553 GCA_023375905.1 Nycticorax nycticorax | reverse complement strand
CCCCCCCCCCCCCCCCCTCCGGTGCCGCCCCCGGCCGGCGCCGCTCGGTGGGGCAGAGCCGGGCCGGGCACCGCCGCTTGCAGCCGCGCCGGGCACAGCCGCACCGAACCGGGCCGAGCCGCGCCGGGGCGGCGGCAGCGGCCATGTACGGTGAGTGCCCGCGGGGGACGAGCCCGGCCGGGCGGCGCCGGGCCTGGGGCCGGGGCCGGGGCCGGGGCCGTGCATGTCCGCTGCTTCCCGGGAACTTGGGCTCGTCCCCGCCCCGGGGCTGGGCTGTGCATCCCCCCGGCCCGGTTAGGGGCTCACCCCTTCCAGGGTCGGGGGACCTCGTTCTTTGTATGGCTGCGCACCCCCCATTTACTGGGGGGTATCCCCTCTTTGGGGCGGGGAGACCTCCATCCTGTAAAGGGTTGTGCACTCCCCATTTACTGGGGGGTGGCCCCTCCTTGGGGTTGAGGGGGCCTTGGTCTTTTGCAGGGCAGTGCACACCCTAAGTTACTGGGGGGTCATCCCCTCTGAGTTTGGGGGGACCTTGGTCCTATATAGAGCCTATGCATCTCCCTAGTAACTGGGGGTGACCCCTCTTTGGGTTTGGGGGGAACCTTGGTCTTTTACAGGGCTGTGCATCCCCTCAGTTCCTGGGGGGTGTCCCCTCTTTGGGGATGGGACACATGCTGTGGGCCCATAAAGGGCTGCAAACGCCCCTTCTGTCACTGGGGCATTGCCCCCCTCCTGGGGGACCACAGGCCATTAACTGCCCTCCCAAACCCAGGTTCCTGGGGTCACCTGCTCCCCAGGGCTGGGAGGACCTTGCTTCTTTACAGGGCCAGTGACCCCCATGCTGCCGGGGGATCACCCAGCCCTTGGGGTGGGGAAGCCATGGGTGCTGTATGGGGCTCCTCAGCTCCACCTGGTTACTGGGGGGGGGGAAGTGTCACCCACCCCCCCAGGATGGGAGGGGGTTCTTGGGCCTGTGTATGACCACCCCCTTGCAGTACTGGGGACCTGCCTGGTCCCTGGCATAGGGCAGACCCCAATCCCTTATAGGCCTGTACCCCTTGAGGTGTTTGGGGATCGCTGTCCCCTCATTGACCCCCATGCTGTCGTTGTTGTCACCCCACTGTGCAGTGTGGGCATATGGGGTCCTGCGTCGCCGGCTGGGTGCTGCCACGTGTATAATGGGGAGCAGCTGGCAGAGCAGCTGGTTGCCCCCCCGCCCAGGGCAGCGGGCCATGCTAAGCCGCTGGGAGCTTTTGGGAAAGGCTGGGGGGTGGCCGGGTGGCTCTTAAATCCTCGCTACCCGAGCATCCTTCCCTGGGCTGTCGGCGCAGGGCGAGCGCTGCAGAGGAGGGAGCCCCTGACCGCTGCCCTTCCTCGGGGGCTGTGGGGCGTCTTTGGTGCTGCCGGCTGAACCCCCTCTCTGCGAGGTGCTGCAGTGCCGGGGGTGAGTGAGTGCATGGCGGGACGCGGCAGCAGGGAGGTGGGTGGGCAGAGTGCCCCCCCCGCCCCCTGCCCCGGGGTGATGGGGTGCTCATTTTGGGGCTCAGTGGGGTGCACACAGACGGGAGGTCCTGAGATGCATTGGGATGCAGCACCTGCCTCTTGTGGGGAAAGGAGTAGAGCTGGTGGGGTTGGGGCTTCTGCCTAGCGGGGGCGGGGGGAAGCTGAGGCAGGACGCACGGGTTCAGTTCCTCTCCTCCTCACGGTGCTGACTCCTCCGTGGCCTCCGTTGAGTCATTCAGGTCTCCCAGCTGGTATTTTTCCACCCGCAAAGCAAGGGGGATGCTTCCCTCCCCTCCTTGGCTGTGGCAGCATGCGGTGACCGGCTGCTGTTTGCCCCGGGGACGTAGCCCCTCTGCAGCCCCCCCACGCCGGGGTTCCCTCGCCCGCTCCGACCGCAGGACCTATCTGTCCGTCTGGCATGGGATGGCAGCAATGCTGTCATTGCAGGACAGCCATCCCCGATGCCCAAATGTTCCCACCGATGCCCTTTCCATCTGAGCTCCCTTCCTTGCTCAGTGCTTTTGCATCTGCATTTAGGCTAGGGCTGATTTTTGGGGTGGGTTTTTTGGGGGTTTTTTTGGCAATTTGTGCTGCTGGCAAGCAGGAATTTACAGGGAGCTGTTGTCATAATCCGAGCAATTTGCAGCAGCCTGGAGCACGTAATAATCCTCTTCGCTGGGGAACTGCAGGGGACCCCAGCCCCTCTGCAAACGTGGGGGAGAGCTGAGCTGCGGGTCCCAAGAGCCCTGCCAGCCCCTCTGGCGTCAGTTTAATCATCTGGCCCGAGGGGTGTGACATGCTCTGGTTGTCCCCTGGGATCCTGGCTCAATGGCCAGCCTGTCCATGAGCAATGGCAATGCCACATCAGGCCACAGCTCCTCTTACCCATGGGTTACGCCTCTGCTAGCATTTTGGGGAAGCCCCTGCTCCAAAATACCCAGCGGCATTTCCTTAGGGTGGGGAAGGGTAGAATATCTCTGGGGACCTGAATGTGACTTCGAGGACAAAAGCCAGGCTGGTCCCTTCCTCGGTGGCGTTCATGGCCAGGCATCGCTGCGGCTCGTGGCCCTGGAAAGCATCCAGGAGCTGGAAAGCTCTGTGGGATACTTCGGATGAAAGGTGCATTAGCAATGCACAAGATTATCGGTATCTTTTTAATCTCTCTTTTAACTGTCCCTTGGCTGGGGGAAGGGCGAGATGGGTGACTGGGGATGATTTTTTTTCTCCGTGGACAGGGCGAAGCAGTGCGGGACACTTGCTCCGCTATGGGGGAAACCTGCTGCCTCCCTGGTCAGAGGGACAGCATCGGGGGGGGGGGCACAGGCCACCCTTTGCATCCCCTCTAATCACGCAGCGCTGGCACCTTGCGCTGAGCTGCTGTTTGCATGTGCAAGGCAAGAGCATTGCGCTTGGCACGGCTGTGCCTGGCACCCGTGGCTTGTGGTGTGGGGTCGTGGCGGTGGCCATGCACGGTGGAGCAGGGCTGCTGGGCATCCGCGCCCATTTTCAGCCCAGGTTTGGTTTCCTTTTGCATCACCGGTGACAACGGGAGAGCTAAGCTTCGAATGCAGCTCTGCCGGCCTGGACGTGTGGTGTCATGCAAACCGCAGTTTTGTGAGCTGAACCTTCCAGCTGGTGTCCCTGTCTCCGGTGGGAGCTCACTCTCCTAAGCCTGGTTTGGGGATTACCCGCTCCACAGGAGATTTTGCACTGCAGGAGCTGGGGTGCTGCTATCAGGCTTTGGCTGGCAAAAGAGCATGGTCACCCCACACTTGGGGGCTGTGTGATGGCCCCGGCTGCAGGGGAAGCCCAGCTCTTTGTGTAGCGAGCCACCAGCAACCTTCCTGCTTCCCTGCCGTCTCCAGGAGGCAGGGCTTTAATTCAGAAATATGCAAAAGGCAGAGCGAGCTCGTTGGGCTGAAAGTGCTCCAGGAACAGGGACATGGCTGTACGGAGAGCATAGGGGGAGAGCAATGAGCGAGGGAGCTGTGGAGATGGGATGGAGTTAACGTTTCCATGGGGGGTTCTCAGTGGGACTTGTCTGTGAGTCCCTTCCATGCTTTTGGCAGCTGCTGGGAAGGCAGCCTGTGTCAGACCTGCAGCAGCAAGCCTTTGGCAGCCGTATCCCAACCGTCCGGCCCCGCAGCCGCTCACCGCAGTTTGTTTCCTCCATGCATCCTCGCTTTGCTTTCTGGTCGCCGGCACGAGCTGTCTCCTCCCACACCAGTGGAGCTGGAAATAGAGAAGGTTCCCTTTTTTTTTTTTTTTTTTTTTTTTTTTTTTTGTTTTCGGCAGCAGCTGGAGCAGGGGAAATGAGGTTTTTCGGCTACCCGGGGAGGAGGCGTTGTCGGTGGTGGGCGCCAGCAAGGTCCCTGCGAGCCGTCTGGGGCTGCCAGCGTGCCACTGAGTCACAGCCAGCAGCCGCACAAGCGGATGGGTTTTGCGCTAAATAAATAGCGCTCGGTGGGACTGGATGGCTCAGCAGGGGAATGTGAAATGCAATTAAGCTTCTTTTTTTGGCTTTTTTTTTTTTTTTCTATGCTTTTTAACTAAATGATCTGCAAATTAATTCAGTGCTCGTAGAGGAAAAGGGGCTGTTTGTGGTGCCGGCAGCACTGGGGGCTTTCCTGAACCGCCCGGTCACGGCTCTTGTAAGAGTTTGCATTAAACCTTGATGCCTGTGGCTGAGTCCAGGGCTTTTTTCCTGGTGCGTTTCCAGACAGCATTGCCATATCCGGGCAGGATTTGACCCCTACAGTGAAGATGGGGACTCCTCTGCCTGGAGCAAGCGCTAGAGGGGTTTGTGCCAGGCCAGGAGCTGGCATTGCCACCTCAAACCTCATCAAACCTGACCACTTAAGGGCTCTGGTAATTGCTTGTGCAGTCAGTAATTGCACAAGAAAACGCATTTCCAGAGATGCTCTCCTCCTCGCAGAACCCTTTGCAGCACTGTAGCTCCATCACAGGTCGCTCTGCCTTGGGGACTGGAGTTGCTCACCTTCCACGGGGACTAAAAAAAACCCAGAAAGGCTGGAGAGAGTGTGTGGCCATGGCCAGTCCCATCACATTTCTGTCTCTCTGTAAATGAGGGTGTTCAGTCAGATTTTTTTGCCAAAAACTAAAGCTGGCTGCGGACTTTGAGGTAGCGTATCTTGGGGAAATAGGAAACCACAGAAACATGTGTGGTCAGCATCCCACAAAGGTCCTTATTGTGTTTTTTGTTGAACATGCAAAACAGGGCAGGGGGTTTGCTTGGCTTTTTCTCTCCAAAAACCTTTCCAACTTGCAAGCTTTCCCATGCCCTTGGCCCTGCTGTCATGCCTGTCTCTGTGCTGTGTGGGGCAAGGCCCTGGGCTTGCAAAATGACCCCAGCTCTTAATTAAACAGTTTTCGGAGGCTGGCTCTGTCAGAGCTTCCCCACCTACGTAGTCTGCACCAGAGACACCATGTCCACGCGACAACTGGTGAACGTCTCGCATCGAGGAGCTGCATTGAGGCCAGAGTTTGAGTGAATTTCCTGCTATTTAAGCTTTTGCCTCTCTCCAGCTTTCCCTCTGCCGTATGTTGTATAATGAAACCAGGCACCCATTAAGGCGCTTAACTCCCCTTCTCCTCCCCTCAAATTGGTGCTGCTGGCGTGCCAGGTACGCAACCCAAACCTCCCGGCGCGCAGCTCTGCCCTTAATGGGTGGTTTCCCCCGCGTGCAAAAGGGCCAGTGTGGTCTTAATGCCCGAGTCTAATCACTGCTGTGAAATATTAATTAATCTGGCCGCTGTTGAAGCTTTGCGCGCGCGCTGCGGTGTCAGAGCGGCAGGCTCGGCCGGGCAGTGAAGTGTAAATAATGGAGGGCTGAATCCGTCGCTGGTGTAAGCTGGCAGTGGGGCTGATTTACTTCCCACTGCTCACCATTGAGTTGTTAAAGCTGGATTTGATGCCTGCGTGCCTCGAGCTGGCGGCATTTGGAAGAGGGGAGATGGGAAGGAGCACATTTGGGCAAATCCAGGTGGGATTCAGACATGCTGACACCAGTGTGGATTTGGGGCCTCTGGAGCAGCTCCCATTTGGGGGGTCCCTGCCTGGGCTGGGGGGAGCCCTGGCACAGAGCCGCGTGCCAGGGCTCTGTATGGAGCTGCTTTGCTCCCCCCGGCCTCGGTGTCTGCCCCGGTGAACCCCGGCTGCGTCGGTGGAAGCGAGACGAGAGCAGCGCGTGGAGCAGTGCCAGGGGGAAGCTGCGAATTTAATTGCTGAGCTAAAAGGCTTTGCATCGACGGCTCCGAGCGGGCTGCGGGCGACGTCTGGGAGAGCGTTTCGCTCTCCAGCGTGCTCCTGTCCATCCCACTCAGCGACATGAGAAATACGTCCTGGCAGCGGCAGCCTTGGCTCACCAGTCCTGGGCGTCTTTGCTCTTCCTTTGCTGTCAGTGCCTCGAAATATTTCGCTGTCCCTTCGTGCCAGCATCAAGAGACGCAGCTCCCTGTGATCAGCGCTGCCTTGTGCTGCCCTTGGAGGTCTGGGTCTTCTGCAACGTCCCCGGAAGTGTCTCTGCTCACAGATGAGCTGTCAGCTTTTATAATACCCACTTTGCAGATGCTGACTCTTATCGAAGGACACTTGGGTGAGCGGGGAAGGGAACAAGCCGCAGCCGTAAAGCCCGAACTGTTCAGGAGGGTCAGGAACTATTAATTAGCATCAGGACATTGCCCCAAATTACAGAGCTGTGGGGGCGAGCGGCATTTGGCCCCCTCCCCAGCTCTGCCTCCCTCACTAAAGGTGGTAGAGGTTTAATGCAGCCACTCAGGGTCCCCCATCTTTTCATGGCTGCTCTTTTCCAACAGCTCTTCTTTGCATGGGGCCAATCTGAACTGCTCCATCCGGCTCTCTTCCTGGCTTCGGGGCTGCTGTTGCCTCCCCCTGCCAGGGCACGGGGCACCTCGCTGTCCCTGTCCCATTCCCTGCACGGCACGGCACGAGGAGGGCATTGGGCCACAGTTTTAATCAGTGCCCAGTGCGTTTGGCTCTCTTAAACGCGATTAGAAAGAGATTTACTGGCTTGCTTTGCAGCTCTGCCGGCCCGTGGGGTTGTGCTGATTTACATCGCGATCTGCCCTGGCTCTGTGGGGGTGCAGAGGCAAAGGGAGGCTGGCTGACACAGAAGCTGGATTTTAATGTAGGTTTTCCTGGTGGCAGAAGCTCAGAGGAGCCCCTGAGCGAGACTTTCCCTCAGGGGAGCTCCCAGCCCCGCTTGCTTATGGCTCTGGGCTTCCCCCTGGGAACGGCTTTCGGGGAGGAGGGGGATCTGCAAGTTGTGCCCTGCATCTCTTCCATCCCTCATGGCACCGAGTCCATTCCTGCTTCTTGCCAGCATCACTTGTTTCTTGCCTCCCCTGATATTTTCCCCTCGCCTCCCATAGGCTGGGGCTCCTCGCTCCATCCCTCTACCCACCTGGGGTGGATGGAAAATAGGACTAACGGGTCTCTGGGGCAACTTGAATATTGCTCAGTGACATTTCCAATGCGTAGCAGGGAGATTGCATCCTTTTCCCCAGGCAGGCTCACCCACTGGGTGCCAAAGCACTGAGGGAGTCAGAGGATGGGTATGAAGGAGACTCTCACATCAGCTGCATAAATGAGATTTTGCTAAGCAGATTAGGGAAAGGTCTCTGGTTTGGTGCGGGCCTCGGGGGAAGACAACACTGGGCTGGTGGTACCCCCCTACCTTCGGGCCGGTGTTTTTGTTTGGGGTTAAGAGAGCGACCTGCATGGGATATTAGGTTTAATGAGGGATTTTGCGTGATTTAATGAAGATTTATTTGCAATCAGTTGGAGTGCCCTTATTAAGTAAATTCCAGGCCTCGAATAATATGGCCATAAGGTTTTCCAGCCGTGCTTATTGCCAAGATGCCATTAAAATGGGGACGGGGAGGGGATTAATGAGGAAAGGCTTAGGGTCAGAGCACTGGTGGGAGAGCGCGTGGTCATTTCGGGAGGTGAGCTGGGCCTGCGTCCTGTTCTCAGCTGTACTTGATCCCAAAAACCCTAGTTATAACTGGTACCAGTGAACCCCCCTTCCTGGAAACACATGCAACGAGTTTATCCGAAAGCCTCGGGGCTCGTGCCGGCGTCGGAACAGCTAAGTGGGGGTTATGCTAGCAAGCCACAGTCGCTGGGACTGAAAGACTGCAATTATCCCCAATTAGATCGACTTCCTCAGAGCTGAGCTATTAAAGCAAAAGACCCTTTTGGCTTGCTTTGCCCCCCGGTGAGAGTGCAGGTACAACCTGTGGCAGCTGAGAGTGGTGGTGTAGAGCCCGATAACTACTGCTGGGGTGCCCCAGGCCAGTGCGAGACAGAGGTGACACACATATCGTGGGTATCTGCGGGAGCTGGTGCTGCTCCTGCATTTCCCACCTTATTCCCTCCGTAGGGAGAGGGTCAAGTCAGGTTTCTCCATGCCTCGATTTACCTGATCTTTAAGAAAATCCACATCCTTGGTTCCCACAGCGGCAGGCTGCCAGCAGGAGGAGAGCGTGCCGCACCGTGCGGGTCTGTGCCTGTGTGTCTGTCGCATCCCTGGATGCTGTTTCGGGGTCAGCTCTGACCTGCTGAGCCTTCCCCCTTGTTAGCGCTGCCCACAAATGAGTGATGCTTTGTATGCCGAACAGGAGAGCTTTGGGCTCAAGGGACCTTGAAAAACTGCCCCTGTCCTACCCCCCCGGGGCCCTCCAAAATGCCCAGCTCCCCAGCCGCCCCCACGTACCGGTGCAGAGCAAAGCCAGCGCCGTTCCCAGCTGCCATCAGAGCCGCCTCGGTGACTCAGCAGCCGTGCTGAAAGCTCCCTTATTTATTTAAACGGCTGCTCCCGCTCGGCTGAGCATCTCCTGCAGCGATGCTGCTGCTGGGCCGGCCCTGGCCGCCGCTCGGCGAGGAGGAGAGCGATCCCCGGCATCCTGAGCCCCCCGGTTTGCTCTGGACGCGATGGCTTTGACTACCTGGGCTCTCGGCCCCGCGCTGCGGCTCTGTGCTGCCGGCCCTGCCTGCTCCTGGGAGATGCTGCCTGTGGCCGGAGCAGGTACCTTCTCCCAGCTTTGCTTTTCCCCGGGGTGCTGGGTTTGATCTCCTGGGAAGGGGGAGCCGCTCTGCCTGCTGGTGACCTTCAGTGTCATCCTTCTGTTTTTTAAATACCTTGTGCCAGCCTGGGCTGGAGGAACGCATTGTGGCTGCGGGGTTTTGTCCTCGCAGGGGAACGCTGCCGATCGGTGCCTTGCTTGGGGTCGGAGCTGTGGCTGCGGGGCTGGTGGAAGGGCACAGGGTGCATGGGGTCAGTGTGGCGGGTGCTGAAGGAAACCGGTGTCTGGAAGAAGAAATATCTGCCTGGGACCCTTGTCGGGTGGCCTGGCTGGGGGGTTGTTGCTAGCCCCAGCGTTCGGGTTCAGTGCTGTGAGGGTCTGGGGGGGTGTGTGTGTCCCATACAGCCCAAGCACAGGGCTGATTTCAGCCCTGGCATCAGGACCAGACTTGGGTTTGTTGCCCTCTGGAGAGCCTTTGGCAGGGAGAAATAAAACAAGGGAAAATCTTTCTCTTTCCTCAAGGTCTGTGTTGTTTTTACTCTCCTTTTTTAAAGCATTTAGTCTCTCTGTGCTTGTGCTTGTCCAGGCTGGGCGCATCGGAGAGAAGGCAGGGGTTTGGGGAAGGAAAGTTTTTCTCTTGGTTTCATGCAGGCAGAGTAAGGGAGACCCTTTCAGTGCTCTGCTGCAGGGAGCTCAGCCCTCTTACTAGACATCAGAGAGTCTCTGCTCTGTAGGAAGCCCTGTCCTTCTGCTGGGCTGTGGTGGGATCCTGCCAACCAGTGGCCTGACGTGGCTTTGGGTTGAGCACCGTTCCTGCTTTCCCTCTCTGGAGGGGACCTGGGTGTTCATTCCCCCACACCATGGGACCGATGGGTTACCGGGGTCCCCTTTCCTGGCAGGTGCCTCGGGTCTTTGTTTCTCTCCTGCTGCTGCTTTCTTTAAATCTCCTACTTCTGGAAGAAGAGGTTGTGTTAGGTGAGAGGGAAGGCATTAGATTTAATTATGCAGTTGTTATTGATAGGATCCGTGCTGTGTCTGCTCTTCAGCTTCATTCATCAGGATGAGGGTGGTGGATTGGGAACGCGGCTGGGCTCTTTGCTCCTCTCCCAGAGCTAGGAATGTGCATTAATCCTGAAAATACTCTAAAGTCACATTTCTGGAGGTGAGATAATTACCGAGGAGGCGGTGGGAGGTGGAGGGGACCTGGCTGCTTGGCTAATGGGATCACTTACGGGGAAACTCTCCAGCTATTTTGCAGGGAGAGCTCATGGCCCATGCTGAGATGCTGGCAGGGACACGTGGCCCAGCAAGGTGAGATAAGTCATGCTGCCTCGGCTGTCCCAGGCGAGGGGAATTTATTAAGAGGATTCAGGAGATCATCAGACACTCGTTTGTGTGAATGGCAAACGAGAATTTATTAAGAGGCCAGATTAAAGGTACTTTGGAAAAAGAGCAAAATCGATCGAAGGTAGCTGTGGAGGGAGAGCAGCAGATACACGGCTCAGAAATAAAATACTGGGTAGCGGGAGGGTGCGGAGGGGTTTGCATGGAGAGCATGAGAGGTAGAAGGACCTCCTTGCCACCGCAGCATTGCTGGGAGTGCTGGGCCTGGGGACCCCAAAGGGGACCCCAAAGCAAGCAGCAGCCTCCCCCGCGCGAGTGCCCGCCGTCGCTCAGGAAGCGAGCGGAGCACATTGCAGGAAGCAAGCAGTGCCAGCGCCGGGAGCTGGCGCGAGCAGGCGTGAGCTCATGCGTTCCAGCGGGAGCGGTCGCCGGCTCCCACCGGCGCAGCCTTTGTCCCCCCCCAGCTTCTGCTTCTTGGTGGCAGTTGCCAAAAAGCAGCCCCGAATTACTCACGCTTCCCCAGGCTCTCAAAGGCCGGTGCTTTGGGGTGGCTGACACCAGTCTCCTCTGCGGGGTCCAGCATCCGAGTAACTCCAGGCGCTGGGGAAAAAATGCATTGTGCTGGAGCAGGGGGATCCTGGCGTGCAAAGCCCTCGGAGCGGTACTGGGGAGGGTAGCGTGTCCAGCAGTCTCTTTTTCCTGCCCCCCCCCCCTTTTTTTTAAAATAAACTCTCAGCAGCCGGGAGGCAGGGCAGGGCTGGTACAGCTTTTCACAGGGGGATGTATCAGGGTGGCGATGCCCACGGATGCTGAACTTTCTGGTGCGTGTGGAAGCATGACGGAAGCTTGAGAGCCTGGCTGCACCGCCAGCAGTCCCTGTGCCGAAGATGGGGGGATCTTTGGTTGCTGCGGAGGGTGTGCTGCAGCCCTGAGAAACGGGGTATGGCACAGGGAGAAATATCCAGGTTGCAAACGATCCCTTCCTCCCTCGGCAGCTCCCTGAAAGCGGAGCAGGGGATCGCAGCCATGTTTGGGGTTTATTTGGCAGTGGAGGGCTAATTGCTTTGCTCTGAGTTGGGATGAGGCTGATGCCCACCATTCGCTGGCCTGCGGAGCTGCTGCTGCGAGGGGTTTTGGCCCTCGGAGAGGCTGCGTGGGGCACGGCTTGCGCGTCAGGTACAAGCTGCTATCATGTCTGAGGCCCCTCAAAAAGAGGGGCTGGGGATGGTTCTGTCGGTGTCCTGCAAAACACAGATTTGGTGGTGCCTGCCTCAGGGGAGAGGGACCAGAGTCTGGCAGCCCAAAGGTAGGGGGGCAATCAGAGGTGTTTGGAGTTTCTCAACAGCTCAGCTTCGGAGCTGCAAACAGGAGAAGGCATTTTCCTTTTGTAGCCTTCATAAGATGCTCTTTCTTCGTTTCCCTCTTGCTGTCTCCAGCAGCCTGTGCTTGTTTTATTGCTGCTGGCTCCATGGGGAGTGCGGGGCAGGGTGTGAGTCGTGTGTCCTCGGGTGAGTGGTGGGAGGAAAAGAGCTCTTGGTCTGAGGACCGGCAAAAGAGAATCTTGCAAAACAGAGAGGCACAGATTTAGAGGAACTTTGGACATCTTGGTCTCTGAGGGCTGCTTTCTTGGGTGAGAAAAGCAGATAACCCTGCAGTCCTACGTCAAATGATACTGGTTGCCAGCCAATTCCCTGCCTCTCAGCTGTGGTTTTCTTCCCTTGTTTTTTTTGGCTGCAAAACCCTGGGATGTCATCAGCTTGGTGCGCTGTCCTCTTCCCGGGCTTCCAAGGATATGTTTTCCACCAAAAGCCATTCCACACAGGGCTTTGCCCGGGAGCTGAGAATTTTGTCCCTGCCAACCATCTCTGTCTCCTCTCTTCCAGGTGTGTGCGGCTGCTGCGGCGCCCTGCGTCCCCGCTACAAAAGACTTGTCGACAACATCTTCCCTGAGGACCCCGAGGTAAACGAGGCACTGCTTCACGCACTGAAGCTCCAGTGCTTGGGTTGGAGGGACGTGGCATGACCTGCCCAGAAACAGCTCCCGGGAGGCGGGTGATGCTTTGACTCCATAAGACCATGCCTGGAGTGTTGAATTTTCCTTTAAAGCCTGTTTGTGAGCAGAAATACGGAAGCAGTTTCTCCAGCCATGTAGCCTGGAGGGGCAGGCTTCCCTTCCCAAAGGTGCCAGGCAGACACACCATCCAAGGGTGGATGGATGGGAGGATGGGGGACTGGACCTGAAGGCATACGTCCTTCTCTTTGCAAGATAAGGAAAGCAGCTTCTAAGAGTGGAGGTCTCTTGGGGCCTCAGCCAGGCTTTTGTGCTCAAAAGCTGCTTATGCTTCCAGGATGCAGGGAAGCTGGTGCCCTGCTTGCTGCCTTGCTGAACTGGAGATGGGGGATGCTCTGCCAGCTACCCCTGGAGCATCCCAAATCTGGCTTCTTTGTCTCCTTTTCACAGCTAAGATGCAAAGGCAGTGGAAGAGGGGCTCCCAGCTGGGGGTAGTGGGGCTGGGATTACCCGGGGAGGTGGTGAGTGCCTGTTTTGTCACTGCACTGGCAGCAAAGCTGAACAAGAGAGGAAGCTGCTGCCGAGCCATGCGGAGAGGAGGAAGCACCACAATTGTCCACGCTGCAGGGGACTGGGGCTGGCAGCTTGGCACACTTGTGTCATTCAGCCTCAGCGGCCTGGAGGTGTTGGTGTCCCTGTCTGCCCCTGTCCCCCTTGGTGCTGGGGCATTGCTAGGGACTGGCAAACGGTTCTTGTTGTATTTACAGTGTGGGGTGCTTGGTGGAGACTTGGACTGGGGTCACCCCTGGCTGTGGTGCATCAGAGAGCCCTCAGCTGAGGCTAAATGCAATCCTCATTTGCCTTCTCTGGTGTACAAGCTGTGGGGAAGTGCTGGGACGGGACAGGCATGCTCCAGACTTCTGGCATCGCTGCCAAGGTTTGCTGCAGAGATGCTCCTGATGTTTGCTGGGTCTGGGTGTGAGGCCGTGACCCCCTGCGCTGCTTTCTTTCAGGATGGGCTGGTGAAGACCAACATGGAGAAGCTGACGTTTTACGCCCTGTCTGCACCAGAGAAGCTGGATCGCATTGGTGCCTACCTCTCTGAGCGGCTCATCCGAGACGTGAGCCGGCACCGATATGGGTAAGCTCTGGGAGGCTGTTTCAGCCACCCCAGTGATTGGCGTAACGATGGGCCACTAGATAGTAGAGGGGGCTCAGGAAAGGGGGGAGGATGTTTGGGGTACGCAGTTCCTGTGTGCTCCAAGGTGTCCTGAAGCTACAAGCATGCTGCAGAGCGACCTGAGCGTGTTCTGCTTCTGAAAATGGGACATGGGAGCATGCAGGGATGTGCAAACTCCCTGCAAAGTTGCAAGGGACCAGGCAAGTTGGGAGCCATGTAGTGTTTCCCTGGAATTGTGCTGTCCATGCTTGAGGAGTCTGCATGTGTGGGGGGTGCCATTATCCCTCTGGGCCATCATCAGGAGCCTGTGGCATCCTCCTGGCCTTTCAAAGCCTACTTCTACAGAAGTCTGGCTAGGTGTGGGCAAGAAGCTAAACAGGGTGGCCCCGGCTGCAGGTTGCTGGGGGTTATTCAGGACAAGCTTGGGTGTGTTGCACCCCATGCAAAACTCTTCTGAGCTATGGTGATGTGGCACAAGTGAGAGTTAGGACGAGGGGCAGCGCACTGATGTTTTTCCAGAGAGCGTGTGATGGGGATGCATTGGGCTGGATGAGGATTGCTGTGTGTGCTCTGTCTGGCTTACCTGCATGGTCCTGGCTGGGCCCAGTTCCCTTCATCTTCCCTCCCCGCATCGCTTCCAGCAAAGCTTTGCTGTGTTTACTGCAAGGACAGACAGCGCCCGCCTGGAAATAGCTGACTGGCCTGGTTAGAAATGCTGGGGGAGCACGGGAGGGCTCCTTCCCTTTGAAATAGCTCCTGGATTGATTCTTGTTGTCTCCTGAACAAAGCCATGGCAGACAAACACAGCTCAGCTTTGCAGTGTGAATCTCAGCCTGCCTTTTATCCTGGGGGAAGAGAAGCCAGCAGCCTGCCTAAGAAGTGTTAAAGTTGGAAAACCTTCAAAGCCTCATCCGCATCGCCCGTCATTGGGAGTGACAGGACATTCAAAGCTCTGCCTGATGTTCTGCGGTTAAGCGGCTGTTAACAGGCTCTGCTTGCTATGTTGGGAAAAGAAAGGCTTTCAAAGATTTTTGACATCTAATGACAAGCCTCGGCGGGTGGAGGGGGGAATATATTCCTTCCTCCACAGAGCCTGTGCATATAGGCACGTAACTGGGTTAGAACACTGGCTAATTTTCAAAGTCTTAACTTTGAAATGCCTGAAATGGGTTTGGATCAACCTTTTGTTTGTAGGTTGGTGCTGGCTGGAGCAGCAGGGCTTGCCCCGCTGCAGACACCACAGCCAGGCTTTGAAAGAGCAGCCGAGTGTGTGGGTGCCTCTCCTGTGTGTGAGATGAAGGTGGCCTTGATTTCGGGCCTGTTGGGTGTCATCTTTTTGTTACCTTTATTGCTAAAAGGAGAAAGTGTTCTTGTCTGAGTTTGCAGCAATGCAACCCGCCATCTGTAAGAGGATGGTTAGGGTAGATTGGAGGTGACAGCTCTGCAGGTACCCTTTTTCCCTCTTGGTCGCCTGTCTGGTTGTCCCCAAGAGGGAAGCTGTGCTGTTGCAATAATACCGGGCACAGAATTTTGTGTTCAGCCTTGTTTGCTATGAGAAAGGAGCTTGATGCTTCATGCTGGTCGTCAGTCACCTCTTCATACTTTTTTTTTCCCCTCTGGGCCAGTTTTAACCCAGTTTGACAGATGAGTAGGAGCCTCACAGATCCAGGAATAGTTGGCTGCTTATTTTCACAGTATCTAGAAGAGCTGTAATGGTGTCTGAAGGACAGGCTGCAGTGTGAGCAGAGGATCTACTCAAGACTGAAGATTTCAACAGTTCTGGGGCCTCAGGAGAAGGGATCAGTCTTGCTGTGTTTTACCTGGAAGTCCAGGGTTTATCAGACACCTTCTTTTCCCTGGGAGGGCAGTTTGCCTCCCCAGCTGCCCTTTAATGCACAGGCAGGGCTGGCACGAGTAGACGGGCAGCTCCTGCCTGCCTTGCTGCTGGCGAACTCAGTGTTTTTGAGTTTCCCTCTTGCAGCACAAGGCTGCAAATCCAAGCTGGCTCGAGAAATGGAGGTTAAAGGAGGAATTGTGCTCGATAAAGAGAGATCTGTGCTTGCCACCTCCTGCTTTCTTGGCCGTGGCAGATTTGGGTTTGCCAAGGTAATCCTGGTGTGGGCAATGCTGCAGCCTGGTCTGTGCACTGCTGGAGGAGACCCTGCTCACCCTGGGAACTTCTGGGGTGATGTGAATATATGTTGCAGGGTTGCTTTGTTGTGTGTTTAAGCACAGCTTTTCTGGAGCATGTCAGTCTAATTATGTGTTCTCCTCCTGTCCCTCCTCCCTGGCCAGGACCAGCTGGGTCTGCGAGAAAGGCTCCCTTTGACCGTGTGCCTACCCTGTACAAAGCCCAGCGCTCCCTCACGGGATGTAAAGACCAGTTCAGGGCAAGTGAAGCCCACAGGCAGTGTGGGGGGAGATGCAAGGTGTTGCTGGCAGCCTTGGTCCTGGGGCATCTGGGTCTTTGCTAGGAGGAGAAATGCTGGGAGCAGCCAACACCATCTAAAAATATCCCAGGGGTATTTTGGGTGTAAAACTTTTCTCCTTGGGCTGGCCAGGGCAGGAGGTTGGCATTTTGTGGGTGGGCACCCAGGTGGTTTGGGAGAGGGGAGAAGGAGGGATGGCCGCGGGCCTGTGCTGCTGTCGGGGAGTGACCCTGGCCTCTGCCTGCTCCCAGGTACGTGTGTATTGCCATGGAGGCCCTGGACCAGCTCCTCATGGCCTGCCACTGCCAGAGCATCAACCTCTTTGTGGAGAGCTTCCTGAAGATGGTGGCGAAGCTGCTGGAGTCGGAGAAGCCCAACCTGCAGATCCTGGGGACAAATTCGGTGAGTAGGAGTGCGGCGGGAGGTGGCAGCACCCTACTGACCCTGTCCTTGGCTTTCCGCCCTGCCTGTCACCCCCAAATCTCCCCACAGTGCCAGGGCAGGAAACCTGATTGGGAAAGGATGGGGAGCGGCTACAGGGGAGGATTTATGGTGTCCCCTCTTGTGTTCTGCCACGCGTGAGGTTTCTAAGACCCCAGCTGTGCTGCCTGTGTGCTGTCCCTGCTGTTTGCTGTCTGTGACCAGACGCTGGTCTCTGATCTCTGCTGCCATGCCTTCCCTCTCTTGAATTCAGCTTTCCCTAAATGAGCCTGAGGGCATAGAGGCTGTCAGCAGTTTTGGACAATAGACCAACTTAGAAGGTGATCCCCATGGATTTTGGGAGCCCTTTGTGCTCAGAAAAGGGCTGGCTTAAACAGAGCTGCTGCTTGTAATAAATGGCTTAGGTGGACCGGGGAAGTCAGTCACAGACATCAAATAAGGGGAAGGGAGAAGCGCAGATGAACAAAAGTGACGTCCTCTCAGCTTCCAAACTGCTGATCCTGGCTAGCAGCCACTTGTGCATGGCCTTTCTGCCAGTTTTTACTGGGAGCACTGGGTGTACCTGACGCTCAGGCTTGTGGGGGCTCTGCCAGTGTCTGGTAGCTTGGCTTGGACAAGCAGCATCTGTCCTTGCTGCTTTTTAAGAGGGGGTTTAGATGGAGCTGATCATCCTGTGGGCAGGAGGGTGGACTGGGTAGATGCTTTCTCGAGTGCCTGCAAAACGCATGGGCAGCTCAGCCCTAAGCTTTAATTCTCTGCCGTGTGTGACAGGGAGAGGGACAGTATTAACGTTTCTGCTGACGCCTCCTGGACAAGGTAGCGCTGCGTCCCATGACGCTTCTCTCCTCCAGGAGCTGGCATGCTCCTGGACACAGGGTTGTAAATGCCTCCGCTGAGGCACGAGCAGCTGAGCAGAGAGCTTTCGCACCCCATTCTCCCTCACAGCTAATTGCTCCCAGCTGAAAGCGATGTCAGCTGCCCATTGGCAAAGCTATTAATCTGCAGCCCGTGAAGAAGCGGGATGATTGATCCCTCGGTTGAAACCCACTGCCAACAACAGCTTACCGTGGTGTTTCAGTGCGGTGATGCCACCATAAGACCTGGGTATGCTGCAGCGGCTGCCTGGGAAAGCCCCTTGCAATGGGAGTGGGGTCTCCGGGCAGCACCCACATCCCCCACATCCCACAGCCCAAGGGTGGCCCAGGCTCCATGGGAGACCAGAAAGGTGCCACTTGCTGTCTGAACTTCTTGAGATGTGCTGGAGCTGCTTGGATCCATCCTGGTGGCAAGCAGCTGCACTTCTTGCTAAGAAAACACCTTATGTTGCAGCGCAGCCCTGTCTGCAAACGCATGCAATATCCCTTTGCCCAACCCCTGAGCTGCTGGGGAAGTGCAGGGGTTGTCCCAGGATCCAGAAGGACCTGGGGTAGAAGTAGGGTTTAAAGCTCAACTTAGCCAGCATCTCCCTCTTTGTGGCCACTCTCTGGACACTCCTCAGGTCCTTGGCTGGTGCCCAAGCAGAGCCCTGCATCGGAAGGGCCACGTGGCACGGAGCTGAACCTCAGCAGGAGCTGCCGGCATGGAGCTGGGGAGGGGACAGCCCTCACCACAGGGGCTCACGGTGCCACGGCAGAGGCTTCAGCAAACCGGCTCAGACACCGACATCCTCGAGTGGGGGAGGCATTGGGTCAAGGCAAGACGGAGCCCTGCCTCGTGTTTACTGCCCGTGCGGAGCAAACCTCCTGTGTTCAGGCACCCGTGGAGAGGAGAGATGGTCCTGGACTGTGGATGGGTGTTTCCTTAGTGCTGCTGTCACTGCGGTCAGGAATCGGTAGCGGGTGTTTTAATGAGGAATCCAGATCAGAAAGGATGGTTTAGTAATGCTTTTTTTTTTTTTTTTTNGGGTTTAAAGCTCAACTTAGCCAGCACCTCCCTCTTTGCGGCCGCTCTCTGGACACTCCTCAGGTCCTTGGCTAGTGCCCAAGCAGAGCCCTGCATCAGAAAGGCCACGTGGCACGGAGCTGAACCTCAGCAGGAGCTGCCGGCATGGAGCTGGGGAGGGGACAGCCCTCAGCACAGGGGCTCACGGTGCCACGGCAGAGGCTTCAGCAAACCGGCTCAGACACCGACATTGAGTGGGGGAGGCATTGGGTCAAGGCAAGACGGAGCCCTGCCTCGTGTTTACTGCCCATGCGGAGCAAGCCTCCTGTATTCAGGCACCCATGGAGAGGAGAGATGGTCCTGGACTGTGGATGGGTGTTTCCTTAGTGCTGCTGTCACTGCGGTCAGGAATCGGTAGCAGGTGTTTTAATGAGGAATCCAGATCAGAAAGGATGGTTTAGTAATGCTTTTTTTTTTTTTTTTTTTTTTTCTCAAGCGTGGCGGCATTCAGAGGGCAAATAGCACAGAAAACTTGTGGGCTTTTATAGAAAAGTGAGTAATGATAATGAGACACTTCTTCCTATATCTGCTAATGAGGAATGTGCCTCAGGCTCGTGCTTAATTAGAGGGTGCTGTCTCAAGCAATCTTCACAATAACGGAGCTGATGGCAAAGGCGGGAGGAGGTTGTTTATAGAAACCTGCTCCAAGTGAGTCATTCTCCGCGGCGTGAAATCTCGCCTGAAACACGTCTCCCTCCTCGCGCAGAGCCAAGGTGTCGCGCTGCGGAGGGGCTGATCCTGGGGACCAGCCTGCCAGGCTCCATGGCCGCAGCGCTGGAGGCGGCAGCGAAAATCTAGCGTCCCATGATCACTATAACCCCATCCTATAATCCCCAGGGTGAACATATGGAGCTGTAGCTTAAATCCCCTTTGTTTTCTCATCCTCGTTAGGAGGCTGCTGAGCACCCTCCCCGCTTTGGGCAGGAACCATCTAATTTCCAGCTCGATGTCATTCCCATTTTATTTTTCCTCAAACCAACATTGATCTTTCATTTAAACAGCTCTTCCCCCGCCTTGATGTTCCTCTTCTGATGTATTTATGTCTGATGTATTTATAGGTGGCAGCGTTATCCCTTCCCAGCCGTTGTTTTCCTTCTCTGAGGCAGCCACGCTCCTTGCATTTCCCTTGCGCTTGCTCCCTGCTCGTCTCAGCCGTGTTTCAGTTGGAGCTTGTCGGCTTCAAGCACGGGAGCCCCAAGCTGCCTAGCCCCTCACCCCTTTGAACCACGTCAGAAATAGTGTTGCATTTCAGTGCTTTAAATTGTTTTCTCAGTGGAAATACGGCACGAAGCTGCAGAGCAGCTTTTGGGCTGGGATGTGGTGCCCATTAGTGAAAATAAGTCGCTTTCCCTGAAGGTTTGATGCCTCCTTTCCTGCTCACCCAGCTCTTGCTGGGTCATTTCCATGTGTTCCGGTGCTGCTTTTTGCCTCTGGGTAGTGGGACCAGGGTGGGCATTTCCTCTAATTGCTGCATGGTATGGCACACTTGTAGGAAACGGCCTCAAGTTGTACCAAGGGAGGTTTAGATTGGACATTAGGAAAAATTTCTTCGCTGCAAGGGTTGTCAGGCACTGGAAGGGGCTGCCCAGGGAAGAGGTTGGGGGGATTTAACAGCCAGGCAGAGGAGGTGCTTAGGGCCAGGGTTTGGTGGTGGCATGGCAGGGTTAGCGGAATGGTTGGGCTTGGGGAGCTGAAAGGGCTTTTCCAACCTAAACAAGTCTGTGATTCTAGGATTCTAAGTCTTGGAAAAACGCAGTAGTCTATGAGCAAGTGGCAGAGTTCTAAAAATGTCCCGTTGACAGAACAAGGAGGCTTTGAAGGTGATTTTTCTCTGTTCTTGGCTGCTTTTTACAAGTTCTGGCCCTGCCGGAAACTGCAGCCTGAAAATAGATGCAGAGAGGGCAGCTGCCTCCAGCTGTTGGCAGATGTGAACACTGTGCCACATCCAGTGTCACCGGGCATAGTGGCACTGTGCGGGGATGTCTGTCCCCTGAGGACAAAGGCAGGGAAGCTGCCCTCGGGCCAGGGAGCTGAACCCTGGGTGCTGCTGGTGTGGATGAGTGGGCTGGCAATCCCTGGGGCCTCGGCAGCTTCAGAATATGGAGTGCTGATGAGGTGGTCCTGTTCGGTTGCTTGATGGCATGAAACGAGCTGCTGTCCTCCACGTGGGTGTGGGGCCAATACTTGCAGATTCTGGCTGCAGAAAAGCCATTTCCTTCCTTTATTTCACGACGCTTTTTGGCCATGGGATGCTTGGGACGGCTCTCCTGGAGCTGCCACAGGGAGCCCCGTTACTACTCCTCACTCTGCATCCTGCCCTCGCCTCCGGTTGCACGTGGAGTTGCCATGAGTGTTTTGTTTTTTTAAAAAAAAAAAAAGCCCACTTTGTGCGCTGCCTGGTACAGAGGTTTCTTATATAACAGCCCTGCATTTTTCTGGTGAGTAAGAGGAGTTTATCAGTTGGAGCTGGTCCCTGCACTCTGGGAAGAGTTCCTGGCGGGGCTGAGCTGGCTCCTTGGCTTGTGCAGAGCCAGCCTTTGCAGCCGACATTATTAATAGCCCGGCACAGCGGGTACGTGCTAATTGGCACCGGTGTGATGCGATGGGACAGGCGGGCTGGCTTTGCCAGCTGTGGAGGGGCACCGGTGGGCTGTTTGCCTCCTGCTCTCCCGACGGGGCTGGACACCAGCAAATGCAGAAAGCAAGAAGTGAGAAAAGCCTGCAGTTAGGGTCAAGAAGGAGCTCCCATGCAGCATGGCATCGCCAGAGGGTGCTGAGCACCCTAAGAAATGCTGGGTGCAGAGGTAACCCCCTGGAGGTGGGTTAGGTCCTCCCAGCTGGAAGAGGAACCCAGCAGTCCCGATGCCTTGGCCCAGGACAGCTTGCCCGAGTGATGTGGGATTGCTTGGTGCGACCGCAGAGCTTCGTGCCACACTGTTGTAAGTGATGGGGCTGCACCGGCATCGGCACTACGCCGTGGTGCAGCATCTCTGTCTGGTAGAAGCACGTCTTGCGTACGGTGTGAGCGGGTGCCCGTAGCTGGAGATGTCTCGCTCGGAGGAGTGGTAGGTGTGTGCAGCTGAATCCTCTTCCTCTGCTCTTGGGTCGGGGCCGGGATCTTTCCCGAAGGCTCTTTTGTGTCTCTTGGCCGATTTCTAAGCCTGGAGAAGAGCATTTCTAGTCAGCAGCTTCTGAGATTGAGAGCATGGGCATCGTTGCTCTCCAGTGTTGGAGTTAACAGCTGGGGTGGTTTTGGGGGTTGCTTGGACAGGGAGTGTCCTCTCCCTTCATCGCACACCCTTGCGAACAGCCTCAGCTTTTCAAGTGCGCTGAAGCGGGTGCAGCACGGGAGTGCAAAAGCAGCCCAGCAGATTTCTCTGCCTAAAATCCTGGCAAGCAGCTGCTTATGCCTTTGCTCTGAGCGGGAGGATAAAGCACGGAGGCTTGGTGGCACGATACTTGTCCCAGGCCAAGGATAAACCTCGTCCATTCACAGCACCAGGGGCTGTTGGGTGGATACAGGCTTGAACGCTCTGTACATTACAGCCAGGAGCTGATGCCTTGGATTTTGTGGCAGCTCTTGTGCTATCGAGGTTTTATTTATTTTTCCTATTTTAAAGCTACTCCTGTCAGCATGATTGGATGAGTTGAGGTTCCCCCTTCCTGCCTGACTCTTTGTTCCCATCTCTTCGTGAATAAGTTTCGGAATTCAGAGGAAAGCTTGAACACATTTATCCTTTCTTCCTCCTTAATTCTCTCCCTGAAAACTTAAAAGCCAGATCTGTTGGTCAGCTGGCATTTCTGGCAAGTTCCACGCCTGTTGGCGCAGCCAAGCTGGAAGGGAGCGATGGGACCTCATGCTGCTGAGTGCTGTGGGCGAGATCTGGGATGTGGATAAGAACCTGCTTGCAGTTGGTTCCTCCACTGGCATTGCCAAGGCTGTTTTCACTCCTTCAGCAGCATTTGGGAAATGTTGGCCAGGTTTTGTGCTGTCTGGGAGAATGGAAAGAAGCTGGGGGCAAATATATCTCTTGTTATTAGCATGTGCTGCGTATTAGGGATCCCTAACTGCCAAAGCCCACAAGCGTTTGCTGGTTTGGAGAGGAATTTTAAGAATATTTTTGTTGTCTCTCTGGGCTGACCCTCTCTTTCTTTTCTCCCAGTTTGTGAAGTTTGCCAACATCGAGGAGGACACCCCATCTTATCACCGCAGCTACGACTTCTTTGTTTCCCGCTTCAGCGAGATGTGCCACTCCAGCCACGACGACCTGGACATCCGGACAAAGTGAGTGCGGCGAGTGTGGGGGGTCCCTGGCCCCGCTGGCTCTGCGAACGCCTCCTGAGGGGGCTTCCCTGTGCCTCCAGCTTCTGCCTTTCCTGGAGAAGCCCCTGCTTTTGGGGACAGGTTGGATGCAGGCTGTGCACGGATTGATTGCTTTGTGCTGTGATGGAGATGCACCGTGATTACCCCAGAGCTGGGCACGTTCAAACTGCTGTTCTTTACCCTCCCTTATTTTCCAAGCATGAAACCCTGCTGACTATATGGGAGGATGAAACAGGAGCCTGGAAAACGCAGCGCAGCACATATCCAGCCTCTGTTGCTGTGTGGGATATTGCATGCAGTATTACACGTGTGAGAGAGAGAAGTTAGTTTGCATTTGCTGTCCTGAGAGCAGGGCCAACTGTGCTCAGGCACTGGCTCGTTCTGACCATGGCCAACGGCAGGACAAGGCACAAATGTGCCCTCGGGCTTCCAACTTCTTTTCTTCGGGCAAAATGTGAGCAGGTAACGCCTGCAGTCTGCCCATCAGGGCTGCCTCAGCGCGTCTTTAAGCGTTTCTCACCTTTGCTCAAGGGCCACGGCCTGCAGACAGCTGGAGCTTAGAGCAGGAGGCAAGAAAGTGATCCTGGCCCCAAAAGAAAGGATGATGACAATGAGAAGAGGTCCCTCACCCATAGCAGAATGAATGTTTGCTCAAAAACTGCCTCCTCTAGCCCAGTGGTCTGTTATTTTCCACCTTTAAAGGTGATTACTTCTCCCTAGACAGGATCAAGGACTGACTTGCTTTGCTGTGATGGGAAATGTACCCCGGGGGAATTAATTACAACTAAAGCAGACAGATTAATGTTGTTTACTGCTGCCCCGGCCAGGCCTGTTGGTGGTGTATTTAAAAAGACCCGGCACTTGAAATGGCCCTGTGAGGCACCGATGCCATAGTACCTGTGGTTCTCACCAGGAAGCTCTGGGCAGGAGGCCACTGCTGCCAGAGACAAGTTTTAAGTAGAGCCCAAATGTTGGGCAGTGTTTCAGCACTTCGTGTTAGTGCTGTTCCCGGAGCTGCCATATCAGGGCTTTGCAGAGGAGCAAACCCCTGAGGTTCACCATTCCTAGCGGAGGCTTGTCTCTGAGGACCAGGCTCGCCTTCCAGACTCACAGGTGGGGGTTTTTTTCCTTAATAAGGAAATAATGCAGAAAGCTCATTATTTCTACTTGACCTTCAGGGCACTGGTGACGCTGGCTAAATTGCATTGGAGACTGGAAGAGAGAAATTTGGCAGCTCCTGTAATTAAAAAGGAGCGCACTGTTTTCCTGGGGCCTTGGTCCTGCTCATTGCTTCTCCCTCCAGAATTGTGTCTCAGTCAAATTACTGCCTTGATTAGACCTGCAAAATGTGTTAGGGAGACCTTGCAGCAGGTTCTTTAATGGGTTTATTTCGGCAGGTAAGCGTGTGCTGTCTTTCTCAGGTGTTAGCAATGGGTGTTGAGGGACGGGTTTCAGACTTGGGGATCCTGCTGCGTAGGGAGGTTTTTACTGATGACTTTATTGTTGACTAGAGCAGAGTTAGGATCTTTGGTCCCAGAAAGGACACAGGTGTCAAAAAGCTCCTAGGTTTCCCTAGCATGCAGCATCCCCATGGACACAGCACGGCTCTGCAGCTGCTGGGAATGAGGGAAATGGGGAAACCCTGCATGCTGGAAAGCGGAGACCTCCCAGGTCCAACCCCAGTCCTTCAGAGAGGACAGGCTTGCTGGTGCCACCTCTCCATCTCAGGTAGCATGTGCCGTGGAGATGGGTGGCTGCTGCTTGCCTGGGGGCCTCTCGGGAAAGATGGTGGATGGGAGCCGGCTGCTGCTGCCAGGATGATTTTAGCTGGTTCAGAGCCTTTCCCGCTTGCGTCTGTCAGGCTGCGGGAAGCCTCGTCTCTCGGGAACGTGAGGCAGAAGGATTGCCCTGGGGTTTTACCAGGCCTGGAGCTGGGGCATCGCCTGCATGAGTCCCTTCAGCAGCGCAGATATCAGTATCTTCTCTCCAACTTCCTGCAGTTTCACCCCTGTATATATGTGTATATAAATGTAAGCTCAAGAAGTATGGGATGAGTGGACAGTGAGGTGGATTGAGAACTGGCTGAAGGACAGGGCTCAGAGGGTCCTGATCGGCGGGGCAGAGTCCAGTTGGAGGCCGGTAGCTAGTGGAGTTTCCCAGGGCTCAGTACTCGGCCCAGTCTTGTTCAACTTGTTCATCAATGACCTGGATGAGGGAACAGAGCGTACCCTCAGCAAGTTCGCTGATGACACCAAACTGGGAGGAGTGGCTGATCCATGGGAAGGCTGCGCTGCCATCCAGCAGGACCTGGGTAGGCTGGAGAGTTGGGCGCAGAGGAACCTGATGAAGTTCAACAAGGGCCAAGTGTTGGGTGCTGCCCCTGGGGAGGTTGGACGCCATGCACCAGTCCAGGCTGGGGGCTGACCTGCTGGGAAGCAGCTCTGCCCAGAGGGACCTGGGGGGCCTGGTGGATGACAAGCTGACCATGAGCCAGCAGGGTGCCCTTGGTGCCAAGAAGGCCAATGGCATCCTGGGGTGCATCAAGAGGAGCGTGGCCAGCAGGTCGAGGCAGGTTCTCCTCCCCCTCTGCTCTGCCCTGCTGAGACCCCACCTGGAGCACTGGGTCCAGTTCTGGGCTCCCCAGTTCAAGAATGATTAGGAACTCCTGGAGAGAGTCCAGAGGAGGGCAACAAGGATGATGGGGGGACTGGAGCATCTCCCCTAGGAGGAAAGGCTGAGGGAGCTGGGCTTGTTCAGCCTGGAGAAGAGAAGGCTGAGAGGGGATCTCATCCCCACCTCCAAATATCTCAAGGGTGGGGGTGACGAGGACGGAGCCAGACTCTTCCCAGTGGTGCCCAGCGCCAGGCCAAGGGGCCATGGGCACAACCTGAAGCAGAAGAGGTTCCAGTTGAACGGGAGGAAGAACTTGTTGACTGTGAGGGTGATGGAGCCCTGGCCCAGGCTGCCCAGGGGGGCTGTGGAGTCTCCTTCTCTGGAGATATTCAGCCCCCGCCTGGATGAAGTCCTGTGTAACATGGTCTAGGAGAACCTGCTTGAGCAGGGGTGTTGGACTGGGTGATCTCCCAAGGTCCCTTCCAACCCTTGCAATTCTGTGATTCTGTGAAAATAATGTATGCTATGTAGATATGTAGCATTTTGGTGTCAATTTGTTTCCTAGGATCCGGATGTCTGGCATTAAAGGCTTGCAAGGGGTGGTGAGGAAGACAGTGAATGATGAGCTCCAAGCCAACATATGGGACCCGCAGCACATGGACAAAATTGTGCCCTCGCTGCTTTTCAACTTACAGCATGTGGAGGAGGCTGAAAGGTGAATGCTCGCTGCTGCCATGACCCGCCTGCTCCGCCAGCAGCTTCAGGGCCCTGGGGCTGCTTTTGGCAGGGTTTTGCAGGGCTGATTTGTGCCTGCAGCTCGTGGGGAAAAATGCAGCGAGTGGTCAGAGGGGAAACCCTGTGAGTATCTCACCAAAGGATGCCGCAGGTGGCAGGAGCTCTGCTTGTCACCCGGGGCCGTGAAGGTTATTGCTGTCTTGGCCACTGCAGGGCACCATGGCTCCTGTGGAGCAGAGCTCTCTGCGATGTCCCTGCAGTTAAGGCACGCTGCTTGCGAAGGCTCCGAGCTGCTGTTCAGTGGGTTGACCTCTGTGAGGAATTCCTGCTTAAATGATACCGAAGCAGTTATTTTAAAAGCCAGGCAAGAGGAATCTCAAGAACTGAAATATGGTTTTGCTTGCTGTCCCTCCATTCTTCTGGCGTAACCCCCCGCTGGCTGCGTGCTTGCCACCAGCTGCGTGTTTGAAGGGGATTTGCTTAGCTGAGAAGTGCAGAGCAGAGAAGCAGGCATGAATTCCTCCCGGGATTCTGCTTTTGAAGGTTAAGAGAGATGTATCAGCCCTGGGAAGTTGGTTTCTGGCCACATGCCTTTTCCCTTTTTTCTTGTAAACTGAAGCATCAAGGTGGAAAAAGCATTTGTGGTGGTTGTGTGATGCCAAGCAAGCCCGAGTGTGGAAAAAGGGGATGGATCTCCTCTGGGTTCATGCTCAGGGTGACTTGTGCCGGGCTGTGACTGCTTTGCTCTTCCTCCCCTGGGAGGCTGTGTCCACCTTGGGAGGACGTTATGTCCTGCGTCCTCACTGATAAGATCCTTCCCCCTCCAACACTGAGCACCGGGATCATCCCAGGGACGCGGAGGCTGTCCCCACTGCCTGGCACAGCCTGGCACTGTGAGTGGGGCCATCCTGGCACGTCCCCCTCCTCTGCCATCCATGCACCCATGCTGTTCTCAGATCTGGCTCAAATCCAGCAGCGCTTTTATCACTGGGCTCTGCTGGGATAGAACTGCCCCGTCTGGCTGGCAGGGTGACCTTTGGCTGCTGTGGGGTGGCTGTGGGCTGTGCAAGGGGTAGCCCACGGCCCTGTGCAGCACAGGGTGCGGGCAGATGCCACGACCATTTTGCACCAACCCTCCCTGGCCGGGCTCTGTGCCTCTTCTCCCCCACTGCTGCCTCACACTCAGCGCCTCTCTCATCGCCCTCCTCTGCTTTCGCAGCCGCTCCCCCTCCCCGCTGCAAGCCACTGAGAAGGAGAAGGAGAGTCCTACGGAGCTGGCAGAGAGGTGTCTGCGGGAGCTGCTGGGCCGAGCGGCGTACGGCAACATCAAGAACGCCATCAAACCCGTCCTGATGTAAGTCATGCATTCCTCAATTTTGGCACAAGGGAAACTGAGGCATGGGGAAACCACCAGTGCGGGCCAGAGCTGGGGCGAAGGCATGGTTTCCTCTGGCTCCCCTTGGCATGGTACTGGAGATGGGGACTGGATTTCAGGCTGAGCTCTCATTTTTGGATGCAACGAGGAAGATGGCATGGGATAGATACTTGTCACTGAGAAAAGTCACCCCGGAGAGGAGTTTGTGTCCCTGCCCTCACCTGCAGTGTTTGCTCCCTGCTGCTTCTGCCTGTCCCTGCTGCTTGGTGCTGCTTTGCACCCCTGCAAGGTTTGGGGGACCGACAGTTACTTTCCCCTCCGTTTCCATCTTTTCCTCAGCCACCTGGATAACCACTCGCTCTGGGAGCCGAAGATCTTTGCCACTTGCTGCTTCAGGATCATCATGTACTCGATCCAGGTGGGGAGCTGGTGGGACTCTGGCCGGTGGCACCAGTTGGGGACACACGTGTGTGCTTGGGAGCGCCCGCGTCTGCCTTCACGGCTGGGCTGAGTCAGAGCTGCTGCTGCATTGCCGCATCCCGGCAGTGCCGACTCCGAGTGCTCGCAATAAGCTTGGCCACCAAGTGTGCCCCAAAAGGGGCTGGAGATGGGCACGGTCCGGGTGTACGGCAGTGTGGGCTGGGGGCCCTGCGGGTATGCGGGGAAAGGGCCGATAGGCGTTAGTTAGCCTGGCTGTGTGCCAGCTGTGCGTGTTTTAGGATACTGCTCATGGGAGCTTGTAACTCAGTCCTGGGAGTGATTCCCTCCCTCTCAGCGGGAAAGCAAAGCCCTGTTGAATCAGACGGGCTGGTGGCGTGCTGTGAAACGCTCTAGAGGAAGCAGCTGGGCTCCGATGGAAAGCTGCCTCTTTCCAGAACGCTGCTGGGTAAATCAGCCCAAGCTCCTCATCCCCACAGAAGAGGAGAGGGGCTGTCTGGGGTGAAATGTGCCCCAGGCAAACCAGGCATCGCGACAGCACCTGCAGCCCAGCATCCCCATCCTTAGACAGGGGGATGCTCAGAGACAGACCCTGCCAGGCTCTTCCCTTCTCGCAGGGAGCCATAGAAATGCAGTTTAGGTAGACCCCAAAGTGATGGGAAAAGGTTCATCCTTTTTTTTTTCCATGTGGATCTCAATGAAACTCTGTTTGCATGGGTCCCTGCATGCTGTTGGGCATGGTGCTGCCTTCCCACCCTGCTCCTGCTCTGCTGAGACTGTCCCAGACCTGCTGCCCCAATTCACTCCCTTGGGGGTTTGCTTCGCTTTTGGACTCAGCCAAGCCATGGCTCTGCTTGGAGAACTCTTACAAGGAAAAGCAGATCACAGCCCCCTGCTCTTCTTTCTTGTTTTTAATCCTGTAAACTGCCTAAAACCCTTTACAGCACTGCTAGATTTTATAAAATCCTGTTAATGCATATTGGAGGTGTAAGGTCACAATAACTCAGCAGGACCCTTTTGAAGTATAGAGGTGTTTGGGAAACCCTGGTAAAAATCAAATCCCTTCTTCCTGAAATCCCCAGGATTAATTGTCACAATTTCCTTAGATCTGTAGAGCTCTTTAGATTGTTTTTCCCATGCAAGTTGCTCCAAGCTCTTGCTCAGTCATGTAAAACGGGCTTCCTCCAGGTGCCTCGTCTCATTTTGCATCCAGAGTTGTCTTGGAAAGAGCCAGGCAGGGACTCGGTGCAGCTGGGTGCATGGACAGGATTTGTCCCCAGTAGCCACGTGGGTTACAGAAACTGGCCATTGCCTCGTGCGTGCAGCACCCATGCTGACATTCATGCTCTCTTTCCAGCCGCAGCACTCCCATCTCGTGATCCAGCAGCTCCTGGGGCACCTGGATGCCAATAGCAAGAGCGCGGCCACCGTGCGTGCAGGCATTGTGGAGGTCCTCTCGGAGGCAGCAGTGATCGCAGCCTCGGGATCTGTTGGTAAGTGGATGAATTTATCCTCTCTATCCATTCCCTCACCCTTTTAATGTGGTGGGAGTGGTGAGGAGGTGCTGGAGGTTTTGGCTGGGCTCTGGCATGTGTCCAAAGGTGAGCTTGTGATGGGGGATCCCGTCTGGAGCATCCAGGGATGCTGGGGATCTGTTCTGTGCCATTTCAGTGCTCCCAAGCTGAACACCTGCACCCATGTGCAGTGACCTAAACCTAGAGGGCTGAATGCAGTGCCTGCCTTCGTGGCAGGGGGCAAAGGCATTTTCAGGGGCTTGCTGCGAATATGCTGAGCTGACCGTGCTCCTGGAAGGACATTTCTCTCCTGCCTTGCCTGGGGGAGCTGGTGGGGGGTTAAAAGTCACTGTGTGTCTGGCCAAGCTGTTTTTCAACCTGTTCATGGGGTGGTGGGAGGTATAAACCACACTGTGCCTCCATCTCCTTGGGGAAAACTGCTGCTCTCCTCCGGCAATGCTCCACCATCTCTCCCCTCTCACCACCCCAGGCCCCACGGTGCTGGAGGTGTTTAACACCCTGCTGAGGCAGCTGCGGCTCAGCATCGACTACGCGCTGACGGGGAGCTACGACTGCGCCGCCGGTGTCAGCACCAAGATCATCAAGGAGCACGAGGAGAGGATGTTCCAGGAGGCCGTCATTAAAACCATAGGTGGGGGGCATCCTGTGGTGCCTGGCGCGGGTGCGGGCTGTGCTGGTGGGCAACCCCCTGCACGGTGGGTTTCTGCCTTGTGCAAGTGCAGGATTATCCGGGGTGAAACAAAGTCACCCTCATCCTAAAAGCGGTGATGGGAAATGAGATTTATCTGTTGCAGCACGCTGCAAGCGTGGCAGCGGGTTATCAGCAGGTGGCATTGCAACCCCAGCCATCCCCGGCAGAGCTGCTGTGAGCAGGCAGAGTCGTGTTTTTCCCTGGGTAGGAGACCCCGAGGAAGGGAAGGAGAGGAGGGAGAGAGGGCAGGCATCAGCCTGCTGCAGCCTCTAAGGATGGGGATGCACCAGCCCCAGAAAAGGAAGGGGTGGAGGCAGGGGTTGGCATCTCTCAGCCTCACCCTGTCTGGGCTTGGGGCTGCCCCACCTGGGAGGCATTTTGATGGCTCTTGAATAACCCTGAAGGTAAAACCGCCTGTGGGTACCTGATCCAGGTGGGCATTGTCCTGTCCCAGCCTGGCTATGAGGGTCCGGCAGCCGGCTTGGAGCGGGGCAGGCGGGCAGAGCCCATGGCACTGGATGCTTCTGGGGGTGGTGGGCTGCGCCTCGCACGCTGCCAGCTTGCTCTTGTCCCCGCAGGGTCCTTTGCCAGCACGCTGCCCACCTACCAGCAGTCTGAGGTGATGGTCTTTATCATGAACAAGGTGCCGCTACCCTCCTCGCAGCAGTCCATCGAGGCTGGCAAAGCTGGGTGAGAACAAATGCTTTCCTCCCTCCCCTTGCTTCCTCCTGCCCTGCTCTCCCTGCTGCTGTCCCTTGTGCAGTGGTGTAAGGCTTTGAACGTGGGGCTGAAAGTGCTGGGGAGCTCCTGAAACTGTTCGCACCTTGAGGTGGCCTTTGGGGACGGAGTGGGATGTGGGCACGTTATCAGAAAGGCTGAAGATCGAGTGCTTCCACTGAAGAGCGAGGGAAGCTGAGAAATGTGAGATCCTTGTTTAAAATCTTTGCTCTCCACTGCAAATGTGATGACAAGGGCCCCTTGAAACACCAGAGCATCAAGGAGAAAGGTGTTTACAGACAGCAGTGCTGCAGTTGAACTCTGCATTTCTTTGGGTACCTGCTGAGAGATTCAGCTGTCAGGAGCTCAGTCCTGAGGTGTCATCCAAAACTAGCCAGGAACTAAAAATAATATTCAGGGGAGTGACTTCAGATGTCTCAGGACAGCGAGGTGGCTGCTGGTGAGTGAGGGTTTGCCCTTGGCTTTTGAGAAGCTCGCCTATGGCTTCGTGGGACTGGCTGCTCATCACTGCCTCCCACCGCTGGCACGTGGCCCCTCTGAGCTGCCTCTGAGCTTTTATTAACACTGAGCGGGAGGTATTATTTATACCCGGCAGTGGAGGAAGAGAAGGAAGGGAAAACACCCAAACAACATAATTGCTTAAGAAGTGTGGGAACAGACCGTGAGAGCTATTTGGAGCGAGGGTATCAGCACTGAAACATGTAGGTAAGGAGCAAACAGATTTTCACGCTATATTTATCTTCAAAGTACGGTCAGGCTCTTCCCACTTGTCTCTGATGGGAGAGAGACTTTGCTGGCTGATGGGAGACACGCTCTGCTCCTCGCTCGTGTGGGGGTAATTCCTGATGCCTGCGTTCAATCCCAGTTCATGCAGTGGGAGACACGCTGGGTGCCATTTGGCCAGGGCACATTTCCTTGCTGCGGGAGCAGGATCAGGCTCATAGCCTCTGGATGGCAGCCGCTTCTCAGCACTAGGCTGGCTGTGTCAGGCTGTTTATCAGCACATGAGCTTCCTCCGGGAGAGTTTTTACATCTCATCTGACGCTGTGTGAAGGAGGGTGCTTGCTCTGGGTGTGTAGGTGAACCAGGAGTTTGCGGAGGAGCTGCAGCCTGCAGTTTGGCTTACAGGGACGCTGCCATTTGCAGTGTAGCTCAGTCCCTGGGCAGAGGTAGGCAGCACAGGCAGCGTGTCATGGGTGATGGGACAGCCTGGAAATCCTGTGGGAGCTCCCTTGTCCCCTTCCAGTACAGAGCTAGGAAAGACTGAGTTCACACAGTAGAGAATTCAAGATTTCCTCCTTTGTGCATACCCCGCCCCCCTCACGTTGCTGAAGTGTGAGCGTGGTTCATGGTGGCTTTGCAAGAAGCAAGATGGGACCGAGGAGCAGGGGTACTGGTACGGACAGAAGGGCTTGGGCTTCGTCTTGCCAATTTTCAGCTGCTTACAAGCGAGGAGCCTGTCCAGAGCTGGTGCCTGGCATCCCTCGAGAGCCGCTGTGGGATGGGCACATCCAGAGGGTGGTTCATCGTCCTGAGCTCAGCTTGCGCCTGCCTGGAGATGCGAGTGCCACCTTGATTCTGGTGCCCGTGGCAGGATGTATACTTTTGATATTCATCATTCCTTTAGCAGCCTTTTTGCTGGGTGTTAAATCTCGAGCTCATTTGCTAGAGACCTTCACGTAGCATGGCTGTTTGTGGTGGTGACTCTTGGGAAACAGGTCCTGCCCTTTCTCAGGCTTTTCCATCCTTTGGGTATGGAAGGAAGATTGTTTTGTTTTCACTTGGATTTTACCATTTACATGGAACTGTTGGAGCAGGTCCAGAGGAGGGCTACTAAAATGCTCCGAGGGCTGGAGCCCCTCTGCTCTGAGGCCAGGCTGGGAGAGTTGGGGGTGTTCAGCCTGGAGAAGAGGAGGCTGCGGGCAGAGCTGAGTGCGGCCGGT
>JAKFQP010001262.1:0-25363 GCA_023375905.1 Nycticorax nycticorax | reverse complement strand
GGTTCCCTGTGGTTTGCCAGTGGTCAGGATTCACAGATGATCCTGAATCCTGTCTGATTTTTGTTTTCAAGGCTGACTATCAGGAAACAGAAGTTTTTTGTTTAATGTTGAACCAATCAAGGCTTGAGATAAAAACAACAGATCCCTTGTTAATGTTGTTTAAAGATGGATTTGTTTCAGAGTGGAGATTCACCTTCATACTATGGGATTTGAATTGGCAAAATTTCCTTTTGAACATAAAGTTGTAAAGCCACTTACTGTTAAGCTGTGATTGCTTTTCAGAAGCTTTGGCGTTCACAGATTAAATCAGTCTATAAATAAATTTCCTTGATGCCCCATGCGCTTTCTAAGACCTAATGAGGTCTAATCATTAAATTAATTGAATAGTAAACAGTTACCTTTAGTATGTTTTTCAGAACTACAGAACACATTTTAATGACCATAATTTAAATCATGCACACTGACATAAAATGCTTAGGCATCTAATCTTAGAGACCGTGCCAAAGATTAAAAGAAAATAATTCCATGTTTTCACATAATTTATATTCATTTTCATTGCCTCTGGTGTTTGATCTATCAGTTTGTGTTACGAAGCACCAATAAATGCTTTTGAAGATGAAAAATTAACAAGAAAAGATGTTTGTTAGCGGTAACAGGAGACTTGCTAGCAAGTTCATGACTAGCATCTAGTTCTTCAGCATGCATTTGGCAACTAGCTTGTTGCCCAGCAAGCAATCAAGAGAAAACAACATCATCAACTTTTGAATACTGATGGTGATTTCTCATGTGCTTACTGCAGTCCTAATGCAAAGAAGAAATTTATTGAATCACACTTTCTGCAATCTGAAGAAGTTAAACAGTTTTCACTCGCTTCATCAAAATTGAATTTGACTTGTGGGAAATACTTAACAAGAAAATTTAATGCAATTTTGGTGTTTAAATTCATAGGTTAAACTTCAACAAAAAACTGATAGATGCTCTTCCATAAAGTATTTGCTCAAGTCCTGCCCTTGCATTCCATGAAAACATTGTGTTATTGTTTGAGAAGAATTTTGCTGTATAGAAATTTTTTCTTTTCTGTTCTTTCCTGTCTACATCTTTCTTCCTGACTCTCAACTGTTTTATTTTTTTCCTGTGCTTTTCTGTTCAAATACATGCTTCAATGTATATGGCTCTTGCTTACAGGAAGAAGAGGTGGAGAAGTTTGGGGTAAGTGTAGAGATGAATGCAACTAAGATAAATAAGGATTATGCAACTCTTAACATACTGCATCCTCCTTGTTAGTGCATGCATCTGAAATACAGCATGCATTTTATTAACCCTGCAATACATATTTTTTGGAAAACAGGAATAAGGGGTTACAGTCAACGTTGTACTACAGCTATAAAAATTCTGAGTTGCTTTTGTGTACTAGATAAGTCGTTTTGAGTTTTGGCTTTATGCATTCAAAAAACCTGCTGTGCAGTTATATTGGAAGGCAAACTATTTTGGGAAACAGATCATTTGCTTTTTAACATTTAACAGAAAAGTTTAAGCCATTCTGCTTTTTAAACTATAGGAACACTTTGAATTGTGGTAATGATATAGTAATTTCCCCCCTGAAGTCTGAGTTCAAGCTTCACAGTCTTTATTTTTAGTATGTATTTAAAATGCATCTCACATTTCATGCACCAAAATCCTCATTGATTTCACTGGGAGTCTTGGTTGTGCAAGGACTGAATAATGAAGTGACTACAAATGAGAGTACTAAGACTGGCTAGTAAAATTCCTGACTGACACATGGCAGTGATTTCAAGATGACGTTGTGGCCATATTTTGTGTGTTCTTATGTGTATTTTTGCCCATAAACTCTGTGTACCTGAGCCTATGTGCCTTTGCATTTTGAAACTCTGCTTCTTTCCATACTGTGGGCATCTGGTTTAAAGCCAGCTATACGTTAGTATGTTGACATTTTGCATAGAGGATGGGGGCAGAAATGCTCACGGTGCTTTGCTCTCCCTAAAATCCCTTTGCAAGTCGCAGAGGAAGCCTGGTGTGGCAACGCGATTTGTCAGCAAAGAGGATCCAGGCACTTCTGTGCAGAGAACGGATTTACCCATGCCAGCAGTGATGGGGACAGTGCCAGGACTTGTGCTAGACAAACTGGGCAGAGCAGGTTTGGGTACTGGTCCCTGATGTGAAGTGAGCAACGTGTGGATGCCCTTGGTGCAGGAGAGCTCGGCTGGCAGTGTTCGGTGCTCAGTAATCGGCCGCTCACAGAGTAGCTCATGGGGAGAAATCCCTAGGACCCAACTGGAGCCACCGTAATTTCTAACCCTTGGGATTACTGGGAACGCAACTGAATAAGGAAAAAACATTTTTAAAGGAAATGGAATTAAATTGCCTTCAAAAGTCAATTTCAGACTTAAAAGCAAAACAGTGTGTACATAAGCAATAAAATATATGTCTTGTTAAACATAAACATAAGCGTAGTTTCCAGTTTCATTATGTAATAGATCCTAGCTTTGCTGAGATCCCTAGGAGATCGGAGCACCCCCTTGGCTCGCATAGGTGTGAATAGTCAATCGTGCCTTTTACTGCTCTTTGCCTACAATAGCATTACTTTTTTATTTAATTAAGCTATAAGTTTCTGCCAAGTTTTAAGATTCTATTTTCTCTTTGATTGATTTAACATCTTGAAAAGATTGCACTCAGCTGTTTCCCACCATTTCTTATTTTTTTACGCTCAGTGTGCTCAATTCCTTAGGCTTCCTCAAACAATATGCTTCCTTCTGACTCTTTTTATGGCTCTTCTGTGCTGGACATTGTTTATTTTGCCACTTGTGATTCTGTAAACACACCCAAGGTCTCGATAAACATCTTTACAAATAATTTAGCCTTTTAAAATACAGCCCACAAACAACTTCAGACAACTTCATTGACACTTTCCGTTAGAATTTACATGTAACACACACCATGATCTCCATTTATCAAAAAATGGATTGGGACTGGTGTGACTGTAGGACTTCGGACAGTTGAAACAGAGGTGATGTGTATATTTGAGCTATACCAAGATCAGTGACCGTCTGTACCTGAACTGTTTGGGGATTACTTATTTTTGCTTCAGTTGCTGACAGAATCGGCAGCTCAAAATCAGGAATGTTGAGGAGCGTCGTCTTGCGTAGATGCAAGTCTGTATGAGGCTGGGCACGTGCATATTATCACTGCCTTCCTGACCTTTGTTGGGATACGCTTTTTTAATGAGTTGCTCTTCTGTGAATGTTTTTACCTAACTGGAGAAAGAAGTTAAGTGTGTAATATAATGTGCTTTGCATATTTAACATCATTTTCCCCCTGATTTAAACACTGTCAGAAGCTCATTTTTTTTAAGAGGATTACAGTAGTCACTCACTTCTGTACTCAGCTGAATTGCAAGAAGTTTCTGTTGTAAGCCTGATGCAAAGAGTGGGTATCAAATGCCTTAAACAAAAAAAAAGTTAATCAAGTTTGTCCGCTCTTATGCCGTTCAAATAGCGTGGGTTTTGCAGAACAAGCCTGCGAGTCGTTAGCAGAGCTAGCTGGGTACTTTACGCAGCATTGCGCCTCATTCTTGCTATTTCCACACTTTCATACGCAGCCCTTTTCTAGACTCAAGTTGCTGCTCTCAATTTACCAGAATATTTTAAGACAAGTGTTGTTTTAATGCTGTTCATCTTTTTAACTCATTTGCATCAGCATGCACTAGCCCTAACTGAAGATTATTGGTATTAATCTGCTTTGGCGTGTGCTACTGCAGCTCCTCGGTGCTGTCGAGAACTAAAAATTTACTGCTTTGCTCTTTTCTTTTATAGATCTCTGAGTCAGGGCAGCACAAACTCAAACATGCTGGATGTACAGGGAGGTGCTCACAAAAAACGCGCCCGACGCAGCTCGCTCCTGAACGCCAAGAAGCTGTACGAGGATGCCCAGATGGCGAGGAAGGTGAAGCAGTACTTGTCCAACCTGAATGTAGAGACAGATGAAGAAAAGATCCAAATATTGTCACTTCAGTGTGAGCCTGCCTATAGCACTCGTAAGTACAGTGATCTTAGAACGGTGGCGTGCTCCATAAAATTTATTAAAACCTTGTTCCTTCCCTAGAAATACTCACGTAAGATCTTTCTCTTCTCCCTTCAAGAAAAAAACCTCTAGTAAGTGCTTGCTTGTCGATTCATGTACTAACAGTTTCAGCACACCGGCATTTATCTTCTGATCTTGGTTGAGCTCAGAAAATGTCAGTGATGTTTTCTATTTTGACCTATAGTTCTTAAACTGTGTCTTTTCATCAGTCTGGAAGGAAATTCAATAGTACATTAGCTCTATTCTTGCCCTGCTGTCCTTGTACAGAATTAGGAAGGATAAAAGTAACGCTTACCATATGAACAGCAAGAAAATGAAAAGAGACAAAATCAATATAGAAACTGCAATGGATTACAGCTTAGGCTAAACAGAGAAGTTAGGTCAGTATTGACTGATGGGATTGACATGGCTTGACAGTCAAAAATTGAGGGCTACAGCAGGACAGTTTTCATAATTTGAGCTCCTGTGCAACTGTCTAAGTAAACAAACTGTTACCTGACCTGCTGTCTTACAGGTCAGTAAATTCTTATTTAGAAATGCGAAATAGTAATTGCATTTTATTTTGATCCTTAGAAACTTTCACATGCTTGAAAGGTGGGTTTGTTTCAAAATGCTAATTGAAATAATGTTTCAGGTTTGTCTGTTGTCCAAATGCAGCATTTTAAGACTTTTTTTTGTCCTCAAATACCATTTTGTCCCTGATGAGGTAAGTTAAAAGCATGACTAGGAGATGGCATCTCAAAGATAAAATGTTAAATCCTTTCCATTACTCAGTATTAAGAATGCAAATCCTTGTTATTTCTTAAGGTGCCGCCTTATGCATTTTTTTTTTTAACATTTCCTTTTAAATAGGACTGATGTAGGAATCCTGGAAATGGCCATACTTGACTCCCTTTTTAAAAATGTTATATTCTGTGTATTCACGCTGGCCTGGTACCTGAGGTCACCAGAAATCACAGGTAGCTCTGAATAGAAATCCACGTGGCCTCATACACTGCGAGCAGAGGTGTTCTGCTTGTGCTGTGTTCAGCCAGATCTGTACTAGTACAGAATGTTTCTACTTCGAGGTGGCACCGTTGTGGGTTTTACACTTTAATTCCACCACCCCCACCCCTAAAATAATACATCACAGCACGTTGGGATGAGCTCTTGATAGATGATCTATGTGCAAACATAACAGGTGGTCATACCATGCCCGGGAGACAAACATCAATATTATGAGGTTGCTTTTCAGTAGTTCTAAATAAATAATTTAAAATATCTTTTGCACAGGGGTAGCCTATAGGTATTTGGAAGTAAAAATAGGGAATATATGCTTACTGGTTTACTCCCTGTTAGTTAAGCAAATCAAGTCCTTTTTTTCTTAAACTTCAACAAGGGAAAGTGGATATACAAATTCTAGAGTGGCATATTATTAAAGTATCTATTTAAAAAAAAAAAAATGGAGGAAAAAAATCCCAAACCCCCAAAACCACAGGTAATTGGTCTGGTTGAGGTTATACTCCTAGTCTGCAGAGCTAGCAGAAGAGATGGGGAAGGATGCAGAGCACGGGGGAACGGCCAGCCCCCTCGTGGTTTGTGTTCGGCAGAGTGGGAGCACTGAGCCGCTCCCCAGGGAGTTCCTCCACGCCTGGTGTGTTTACCCACACTTAAATTTTGACCAAGTCGCTTTGAGTCAGGGAGCCTGGCGCATGGTTTTGCAGATTGGTTTTGGGCCGATAGTTTGTGTTGTTGCAGGAGGTACAGCTCCCCAGTCTCTTACCTCGAGAGCAGGATTCTCCTGGCCTTGCTTGTGGGAGGAAAGAGCAGCGGTAGTGCTGCGATCCAGACTTTTCCAAGGGAATTTAAGGAGAAGTCAGATGGCCTTAATTTCAGAGTTTATTAATTGCTGTGTGATTAAAGTAGAAACTGAATCAGTGCCCTGTGTTTTAAATCAGTTGTGCCACCTAGTGAAGGGTTTGATGCCAATTGCAAAACAACCGTTCCTTCGCCTCCCTTCGGTGGCATTACGTCATTTTGAAGGAGATGCTGTTATGCTTCTGCACCTTATGTACAAACATCTAAAGAACAGACTTTAACTGTGGTAGAAAGAAATTGCATTTTTTGTCTTTTGATGAAGTACCTCTATGACACTGTGGAGAGTTTAGGTTTTGAAATGCCATTTCACATAACGGCCTCTTCAGTGTAACGAGATGGGTGTGTTTGGAATAGAAGTGGTTTCAGATACGTTTTATCTGCTTCATACCGTGGTTGCTTTGTCTGGATGGATACTCAGAATGACTGTAATAATCCTGCAATTCAAAGTGCAAGATCTTTATATGCAATTTTTCCATAACAGTGACAAAGAATTTAAGTGAGAGAAGAGGAGCAAAATCCTCAGAAATGTCTCCAGTACCCATGAGATCAATTGGCCAAACCGCTAAAGCCCATCAGCACCAACAAAACAGGATGAGTCAAGTTCTTCAGGTTCCAACTGTGAATTTATACCCCAGTAGGAAAAAGGGACTGACAAAGGATCATGTCACATTCAGTGAGTATCTTCAGTTCACCTCTCTGGAGGGTTTTGTAAATTAAGTATTATTTACTTAATACTTAAATTAAGTATTAAATTAAGGCGGAAAGCTGTTGGTAGCTGGGTGGGTTATTTGCAATACCATTGCGCTTCATTTACTTCATTCACTTGAAAATAGGTGAAGCGTATGAAGAGGGTGTGCCATTTACTTAATCATTTGCACAATTTTTAATAGCTTTTCTTAAAACAGCTAATCATAAGGTGCTGGCTCCAAACACGCTCTTGCTTTAGTTTTATTACTTGAAACTTAGCGCTTTCTGTGGCAGTGCTTATTTTCTACATACCTGCAAAGTGTACAGGCTTTTTTTTTCTTGAACTGAAGAATTCCTTCTAACTAAAGTGATCTTAATCTCTCTCTTGAACAGGTCAGATGTACGGTGTTCAGTGTCTTACTGTGTATTTCTGCATTCTGAAGGGATCTTGTGCAAACGGAGTAGAACAACATTGCTTGTTTCTTTCCATGACAAAATGAAGTGTAATATAGTTAGGTGAAATCATTGAAACAAATCACAGGCATTTAACATTTTGACCTTTGGAACACCATTAGAATAACATTATTGTCAAATGGAACAACGTATGCTATTAGTTGCTCCTAGTGAGCATCAATTTTTGCTATTTCTAGATTTGCTTGTTACAAAGCAGTGTTATGTATTAAAATGCTTTTGACCCATTTGCATAACTGTTGTATCATTTGAAAGCTACAATTGTGGATTTATTTAATAAAGTTAGTTGCACTTAATATGAAATGATTCTATGATACATCGAGTATCAATATCCATAAAAATAGCATCAGAAAACAATATATTGCAGCATATAAAATAGCATTTGCAGTTAGTATTTATTTCAAGTCTCCTCTTAAAAGCCCGTGCAGCTTGATAGGTTCCAGAAGCTTTGCTGAGAGGTATTTCTTCATTCCCGTGTGTTGAGTGTTGATCTAACAAACTATTGAGAACTTCAGTGAACTCCTCAGCACTGTGTCCTCTGCGAGGTGCTCTAACAGTGAATGAGAACCACCAGATCACCAGTTTGCAAAGCACAGTGGTGCACTGGTCTTGCTAAACTTGCAAAGTTGTGTACAGTGCCCATGCGTCCTGATTTGAGAACTCGTGATTCGGATCTTGAACTGACTTGTTGGCTATGACACAAATTATTTTTAACACTGTCCCAACAGTCATGGGCAAGGGCTTCCTCCGGGCTTTGTGTTACACAGTCCTCAGTCCTTTGCCAAGCCCACCACTAGTGCATCTGTTGCAATGGTTCCGGTTGTGACCTGGGCGTTTCACCACACTCGAGAGGAGCAGCCGGTAGTAGCAGTGGCCACTGCTCATCTGATCGAACCTTGAGATGGAGGCCACCTCCACATGCAGCATGCATCTGAGCATCTGCTCCTCTCCTTGCTGAATACTCCAGTGTTGTTCAACACGGTGCTTATCCATAGTTTAAACAGCTATCGCTAACTTGAAAAAGAGAATAATAATGCAGTAAATTATTCCGTTGTTTTGTAGGTACAGGCTCCCCACAGAAGTCATTAAGCTTGTCTGAGGAAGTCAGTAGTAAGAAGCAAACAGATGACACGATGTCCATGGCATCTTCTTTGCACTCCAGCCCCCCTGCTTCTCCTCAGGGCTCTCCCCGCAAAGGTACGTGTGCTGCATGAACGTTCACAGTGCACGTCGGCATCCGTCTTGGGAACTTGTGCCTGTCTTGTCCTAAAACCAGGGTTGGCAGTGGCAGGAATATTTGTTGGTAATGACATGTAAGAGAAATAGCAGTTTAGAATATTCATGTCAAGAATAGAATAGTGTCTTTCTATGAAGAGACATAGTTTTTCCAATGTGTTTGTGTGTTTTGGCCTTAAAAGTCACCTACTGTTTAAAACTGGGAAAGACTGTTTTCTTAAAAACCATTAAGTGCTTCTGAGGGAATTCCCAATAGATCCTAAGTGCTGATGCCTGCCAGTGTACCAGTTCAGATTTAGGTGGCCGGTTATTTGAATGGGATTTGCAAATCTGAGGATTTCTTGAAGATGACAGTGTTGCACAGAAACTGCAGCTTTTGAGACACCTTATGTTTTTGCCCAAGGTAGCTGGAATATCAGGTGATCGGGTGGAGCTGGAGATAGAACGCTGTCACAGTTCTCCAGAATAGATGGCTTTAATAGCTGCAAAAGTAGTACATCCGTCTAAATCCTCAAGTTGCTATTCATATTTTTTGTTCTTGTGCACAGGGCTTTGTATATATCCCTGTCTGTCTTGATGCCCTGAGAATCCCTTTGTTTTTGATGTCTTCGTCTTAAAAGGCCCTCATCACTTCATCATTAGTCAACCTTGGATGGGAATTCATTTGAAATCTCTTAACACCACTTTGTAGTCAGCCAGTGTGGTCAGTGTGGAACGGTGTAAGGCATTTCTCCTTCCCTTCTGTGCTGTTTTTGACTCACTGGCAGCCCAAAGCCACTGGATTTAGCATGGCATGGCATGGTGACTTACTGCTTCTCACCCTTTTCAGTGGGAGACCACTCTGGTCTGCCCACTTCTGCCTTCACGAGATACTGTTTCTTTTAGAAGAATGCCACTTATTTGACTTAAACACAGCATATGTAGAAGAAGCTTAATTACTTGGGTTGCCAAACCTAGCTCCACGGAGATTTTTCAGCATTGCTTATAAACATGTTATTTTTGTTAACTTTCATCTGGTTCTTTGAAAATAATATTTTGTTTCTTTGGGGTTATTTCATTAACTCAACTTGCTTTCAGCATACTTTTAGCACTGATCTAATTTGATTGAGGTGATCCATACCCTGTTGTATTGTGAAGTGTTAACAGCTCATTGAACTAAAATTAGGTGCTTCACAGACAGCTGAAAGACATAATCTTAGGCATGAACACATTCCACTTAATCTTAGATTTCATTTTCTTTTGAGCTCCACCCAAGTGATATTGAAATAGGATTGAAGAAAAAAATATTTTAAAATCAGGATGTTATTTTTCACTGTTAATTATCTCATCACTTATCAAGATCTGCCTGTGTGTACTTTATTGCAGTTGGTAACATCCAAAGGTCGGATAACTGCAGTCAGATGAATCTCTCTGGCTCTTCCTCATCACTTGCCAGTGAAGCCAGCAACAAGAACAGTGGACAACGCAGCTACGGAATAGGTGGGGCTTACTTACAAAAGAAAATTCAGATGATTATTTTCAAAGCCAGAGACGGTTCTGACATGAGGGAAAAGGGAGAAAGAGAGGATGAGAGTGGAAAGGCAGAAGCTGAGCATGAGCGCAGGAAAACGAAGGGACCCCACTTTAGAAGACTTAGGGAAAGAAGCTTCTCCAGGGAAAGAACAGCTTTTACTGCAAAAAGGGAAGCAGAGCACGTTGAAGCCTCAGAAGGGAGTGAAAACCAAAAGGAGAAAGACAGTGATGCTCTGAGTACATCAAGTATCTATAGCAACAGCAATCTGTGGACATCTTACTGCCTGTGTGTGAAGCCTAGGAAGAGAAGGAAGACTATATGATGTATTTCTAGAAGAAAGACTATGGTGTCCGCTTTATGTCAGATACACTGATTTTACCTAAGTTATTTTAGCATTATTCATTTACATGTTTAAGCTGTGTAATGTGCTTCCCTTCCAGATATTTGTGTCAGTTATTTATAGCTAATCACCCTTACAGTGCAGTGAAGACAATAATGTGAAGTTTAGAAAATCAAGGAACAGGTACAGTGGAGTTCTGTTACTTAGTGTTTTGCAAAAGCCAATGAAACAGTAAGTTCTGCTACGTTCTCTTCATTAGACTCTAGATAGTCCCTCGTATGATGTAAATTGAATGCTTACTTCCAGCGTTGGTGTATACTTGCGTTGGTCACATCTGGTAACCTTTTCAGCCCAGCGAAGACTTGCATTTATTCTGTTTATAGACATGTGCTGTTGTTTAATGACTCAGCTTTCAGGTAGTGTTAATCTCTTTGATGAAGAGGAGTCCTTTTGCTCTCCAGATCTTTAAAGTTCTTGAAGAAGAGTGTCTTAAGATGTACTGTGAGAACGTTTCTTACTGCAGTACAGTTGTGTTAATTTTAAGGAGTCCGTTAGACAAAGTAAAGAATATGAGGTATTAATTATTGTCAAAGGAAAGGAAACTGAAATTTCAATCTTAAAAATGCTAGTCTTAAATACAGGGGTTTTTTTCCATTCATAAGGTTCAGTTCTTTAGTTTGATAATATTGATATTTAATGCTCATATTTGCTTTTACAGCAATAATCAAGCTTAAGCAGTGAGATCTCTCAAATTACGAGCTGTATGCTCAGTGGCCTGTACACCAGTGGCTCCAGATGCCGTGTTATGGACCTCTGTATTTTTTACAGACTTAATGACATCAGTCTTCTGTATTAAGTTGTGTGCATCACTGGCATCGTGGCTTTCACACTGCCTGGTCATTTCACATTTTCACCTAATTGATGTAAATACATGGCAGTCCAGCTCAAAGGCATGTGTAGGTAGAAGTGAAGTGAGAAATCGAGTGATTGGCAGAAATTTGGGAAAAAGTGTTTATCTGAGGACTGTGTCAACAGTAGTGTCTCTTGTAAAGAAAGACCCATGTTTTGATACACTTACAGATGCTTGTTTACCTGTACAGGAAGCAGTTGATGATCCAGTATTTTCAAATAAAAGTTCTAATTTTGTAATTTTTTGCACATAATGTAAAGCGTAACATAGCCTGTGGTCGCCTAGTGAAGGCAGGGGTATATTTCCTGATGTGCAGTGGATTTGCTATAGAGATACCCACTGGGAACTTAAAGAAAAAAAATATTTAAACTAATGAAAACCCCCCAAACACCACCACAGTCATTAATCCAAGACCTTTTGTCCTCAGATAAAGGGGAACAACCCACAACTGTGGGCCAGAAGAGTTACTGGAGGCAGAATATTTGGGGTTTTTTATTTAAAAAACAAACCAATTTAACAGACACCTCCTGATTTTGTTGCCTGGCCACGCAAGAGAATGAACTTTGGTCTGCCCGTAAGATGGTGCGTGGGCTTAGGTAAAGAGCTGAATACTCCAGAGAGCTTGAAATCTGAACATCCTGAATTTGCTGCTGCAGCTGAAGGCACGCAAGTCTATGGGGCCTGACGGGATTCGTCCCGGGGTACTGAAAGAGTCAGCTGATGTTACTGTGAGACCTCTCACAGTTATTTATCAATGGTCTTGGGACTCTGGAGAAGGTCCCAGTCAACTGGAAGCGAGCAAACGTTATTCCAGTTTTCAAGGAAGGCAAGAAAGAAGACCTTGGTAATTGTAAGCCTGTCAGTCTCACTTCAGTGCCAGGTAAAATGATGGAGAAGATTATTCTAGGAGTTACTGAAAAACGCTTGAAAGACAATGTGGTCATGATTCAGAGCCAACATGGGGCTATGAAGGGAAGGTCATGCCTTACTAACTTAAATACCCTTTTGAGAGAGCATTACCCACCTCAGAGGCAAAGGGAAGGCAGCAGATGTGGGTGTTAGGGATTTTAGCAGAATTTTTGCTACTGTCTCTCACAGTATCCTTCTGGACAAAATGTCCAGCATGGATACAATATTGTGGGTGAACAATTGGCTTGAAGGGTCAGTCCCAAGGAGCTGATGGCCAGTCACTGGTGGTGCTACCCAGGACTCCATTTTAGGACCAGTGCTCTTCAATATTTATTTTTTTTTATTGATGACCTGGACACAGGGAGTTGAGTGCACACAAGTAAGCTTGCCGACAATGCTAAATTAGGAGTCGTCGTTGATTCCTTCCAGGGTAGAGAGGCCTTACAGAGAGATCTTGATAGATGAGAGTGCTGAGCAGTCACCAACTCTGTGGAAATATAACAAGAACAAATGCTAGATTCTGCACCTGGGACAGTGTAATTCTGGACGTACCTATAGACCAGGGGGCAAGAGGCTGGAGTGCAGCCCAGTGGAAAAGGGATCTGGGGGTTTTGGTGGATGGGAGGATCAATATGGGTCAACAATGTGCCCTGAGTGCTAAAAGAGCCACCCATATCCTGGGTGCATTAAGCACAGCGTAGCAAACTGGTTGAAAGAAGAGATTGTCGTGCTATATTCAGTTCTGACGTGGCCTTACCTCGAGTGCTGTGTGCGGCTTTGGGCTCCACTGTAGAAGGAGGATATAAAAATACTGGAGTGTGTCCAAAGGAGAGCAACAAAGATGGTGAGAGGACTAGAGGGCCTGACTTCAGAGGAGCAGCTGCGGTCACTTGGTCTGTTCAGCTTAGAGCAGAGGAGGCTGAAGGGTGTGGGCATTGCTGTCTACAACTGCATCACGAGGGGGAGCGGAGAGGGAGGTGCTGATCTCTTGTCTCTGGTGTATGGCGATAGGATGCCTGGGAATGGCTTAAAGCTGGAATTTCAGATTGGTTATTAGGGAAGAAGTTCTTTACTGAGGGGCTGGACAAGAACTGGAACAGGCTCCCCAGGGAAGTGGTCGTGGCCCCGAGCCTGTCGGTGTTCCAGAAGCATTCAGACAATGCTCTTAGATACATGGTTCAACTTTCAGGTTGTGCTGTGTGGAGGGAGACCAGTCACTCAACCCAAAGGACCTTGGAGTGTGGTTTCCCTCAGACCAGCCCAGGTGCACTTTGCTGAGTTCAGTTCTTTTCAATTCTTTGTTGATTCTCTAAGGTCATCAGAACAAATGATTTAGGCAAGTTGTACATACTAAAGGCTTTTTCTGAGGCAGTCTGGGGACAGGTCTCCCATCTGGAATCACTTTAGCCTTATCAGTAGAAGTGTCTACAGGATGTACGTAGCCAGAGCCCATGGAAGTCCCCAATGCAGTCCCCTCTTTTATGTTTGCTCCAGGTACTAGGAAAAGAGGGTGTTGGGTATATGGGGCTATATACGTTATTTGTGTTTGAAACAAGTTATTTGAGGGTAAGCTGAGCAGAAATGCTTTATATATTTTGCTCTGAATCTGGTGAGGTTTTCAGCTATTTCCCTTCTGTGGAGCAATGCTGACGTCTGGTCCAGCTCCTGCCAAAGTTGCGTTTCCCGCTTTTGCTTCCTTCTCTGTTAATTTTGGAACAGATAATAAAACTGAAGTGGGCCATATGGCTAATCCCTGAGTGCTAATAGCTGGCTTTTACCTTAGTCAGCACCTCCTCATCCCCTGCCAAAATCTTTTTTGAGCCTCACAGGACAGTAGGGCAGAGGGATAGTGGGAAATGGACTGCACTTATACTAGAGGACTTGGTGCTTGCAGAGTCGGAAAGACCTGATCTGTCCACCCGCTATTCATGCTGCAACTGCTGATCCTGTTTATGCAGGTGTAACCTTCTGGTCTGGAGAGCAGTGGAGTTGCAGGTAGGTTGTCATGTCACCAGACTTGATTACAGTGCTGGAGGCTGGTAAATGCTAACAGCGTTAGTACCCTAAAAACATCAGTGGACCGATTGTACGCCAACAGGGTTTGATTGTTTTCTCTTCTAAATATCCTTGCTGAAAAGTGTGTGTCGATACTTTGCTGTTGTACCTAGCAAACTTGAATTGCTCTTTGACCAAGATGTTTTCTTCTCCACTCCTTTAGGCTATGCCCTCATACCTTCCACTAAATCTGATAACTTCTCAGACTCCAGTCACAGTGAGATTTCCTCCCGGTCCAGCATCGTGAGCAACTGCTCAGTGGACTCAATGTCAGCAGCGCTGCAGGATGAGAGGAGTTTGTCCCAGTCTCTCATGGTGGTGGATTCAGCGGGGGCAGAGAGAAAGGAGCATCCTCAGCCGCTGGCTGATTACGGCCAGCCGTGCCCGGGGTAAGATGCAAACTGGGTTTGGTGGGCTTGGTGTCCTGGTGTCAGAGGGGGTAAGAAAGCTTTGGTCAGGACACGGTTGTGAACTCTGCTGTGGTTATTAAGCCCTTGCTAGAAGCTGGAGTACAGGCTGCTCTGTATGGGAACAGCCTGTTTTCCCATGAAACTTCCAGTATTACTTGAGGGGACAACAACTTGTTCCCATCAGTGGGGTTCAGATGGACATCTCTTGAGGGGACTACGAACGCATTAGAAGCTAGGATGATGCTTAAATTAGTGCAGCAGCGAGGTGCAGCAGAACAAGAACAGGGTATTACCAATTCTCTGAGTCAGAAGTGCCAGGCACTTAACATACTCTAATGTGATTTTTAATGATTTTCATTACTACCATTTGTTGCTTAGGCAGATTGGAGGCTTTCTAGTACTGTCTTCCTGAGAGTTTCCACACAAGAGGTCTTGTTACTCTAACACAATGAGAACTTGTCCCGAGATGACACTTCGAACTACAAGACTTTGGTTTTGTCTTATTAGATGTTAAGCCTTGATCCATAAGGTTTAATATGTGGGAATCTTTGTGGGCTAGCATCTTCTGTCCTCAGATGTTGTGGATTCAAGTCAGAGAGATGCTCCTTTACATTTATCATCATTACAGCTCATCTCTAAAGCAATATTATTTTTTTTTAATGACTGAACTCTATAAAGAGGGATATGCTGTTTCTTTATTTTTGTTTTTAATTCATTGGTGTTCTGTCCCCTGTATAAAAAAAGAAAAAAAAAGGCTTTTCAGCGTATGCTTTGCTCTAGTGATGCAGCTCTGCAGAAAGAAGTGATGTGGTTTATTTCATCCTGCTAAAATGGGAATTTAAAGGGGGGCTTCATAAACCAAAATAATTCCCTTTTCTAAAAGGCATAACGCGTGCTAAGAACATGTTTAGTCAGAACGGTCTCGGTGCACTGAGCAAAATATCCTGTGGGAGCAGGTTACCGTGGGGTTCCCTTTGGTACCGGCTGTGAAAAGCCACTTCGGGGGTGGCTGAAGCACAGCGAATTGCAGCAATGACGCTTCTGTGTCTAAACTCACCATTCTCTTTGCAAATCAAAAGCAGATTCTTCGTGGTTTATGGTTGTTCCTTTATGCCTTGGTTTCAGTGCATTTTGAAGGGAAGAAAGCAGTTTTCACACTAGAATTTATAAAACAGAAAAGCAAGGAAAAAAAGTTGTTTGCACATATCTAAGAAACATTCCTCGATTTCACAACGTGTCAGTAAACTGCTAAGGGATAGCGTTGAATTTTAATGTTGTGCTGTCCAGAAATAGTTAAGAGACTTGAATAATGTCTAGCAATTGTAATTTCATGTCTTCTAAATTCATGCAAACCTGGCTTTATTTTTTTTTTCCCCTTAATTATGTATTGACAGCGATTAGAGCTTTTAGCAGCCGTTTCTTTAAACAAGATCTTTTGTGCTTGGGTTTCAGAATCTGTCACTCCAGATTGTCCCCTCAGATGTTTTATGCCCAATATTTCCAAATGTTCTTGAAATACGACTACCTCCACTCTGTCTAAACAACTTTATGTTGCCTCCACTGAAGGGGTTGGGTTTTAATTTATAAATGCAAAGAAAAAGGTGGTAATAGTCTAAAACTAAGAGGTGATTACTCCTCTGCTTTCTGTCCGGCACTGTCTTGCTGTGGTTGAGAGAGGAAAGCTTCTGTGGACCAGATTTTTATGGATCTGGGATCAAACCTGTAAATGCCTGCTGCAGACTTGTTATTCCCTTGGGGATAACTGCCCGGCTTCCATGTGCAGTAATGAGTTGGGAATAACGGCGTCCCTCATCAGTGCTCCCGTGTGCCTTGACCTTGCTGCGTACCTGCTTTAAAACCAGAGATCAGTCGCCTTTAAAGCCAGGTAATTGTCTCTGAATCTGTCACTTTTACCTCAAATGCTTACGAGGGGTTTTTTTTCTGCTTTCTGTTGTTTTCAAATGTAGCTGGTCAATCACCAGGCCTGCTCTCATCAGGGGGATGGCTTTCACGTCCTCCATGAGCAACGAGGAGATCTCCCATGAACATATCACGGTAGAGGCAGCAGATAGCGGCCGGGGAAGCTGGACTTCATGCTCAAGTAGTTCTCATGACAACTTCCAGAATATCCCAAACCAGAAGAGCTGGGATCTCCTCAATTCTTACCGTCACACCCAGCTGGACGGACCTATAGCTGAAGTCGATCCCACAAACTGTTACTCTGAGGAGGCTTATTTGTATTCTGAAGCCTTTTCCAAAGCTAACAGGCAGTCGAAAGCCAGCGTGGAGCTTGATCAGTCTCGGCAGAGCTGGGCCTCCTCCAGCTCGCTGTCAGACACCTACGAAACAAACTATGGGACAATTAAGCGGAGGGGGCTGGAGAACTCTACAGCAGAGCAGACGGAGGTTTTGGACTCTAAACCAGGCGCTGATACAACTTACAAAACTGTTACTTCGAGTACAGAAAAAGGCCTGATAGGTAAGCCAAGCCAACAGCTTATGGAAGCTTCTACATCTGTTTTTCATTTTGCTATCAAGTTGTTAAGAAATGACATCAGCAGGTCTGGGGGCTGGCTGGCATGTTAAATTCAGCTTTACACGTGTTTTTAATCCGAATGCTACACAGACAGTGTGTTCTCAAGCCACCTTCTTTTGCATTAGGAAAGTTGAAATAATAAACTAGCACACTTCCCAGTCACTGTACGGGTCTGCAGGAGAGCTGTCTCCGTGAAAACGTCAGGCAGTTCCTCTCAGTGGTATGACCTTTTATATTTTTTGGACAATTCTGGAAATGCTCATCGCTGTAGGTGTTCCCCTGGCAAGGAGCAGTGAGCGTGGCTTCTTGAAGTCCGTACAATACAGGCTTTCTGTGAAGCCGAGGGGGAAGAGCGTGACTGCTGAGTGGTACAGAGCTCTCCCACTTCTCTGGAGCTGGGGCACCTTTCATCCACAGGGCTTTGGCCTCTGGAAGCTCAAGGGCAAAGCAGATTCCCTTCCTATCTTTGCTGTGTTAAAACTGCCATTTATTTGGTTAGACAACTGTAGTTTGGCTCCATATGAAAGGAGAAAAACTTATAAAATGTCTTTTCAAAGATGCGTAGTTCTACCAAGCAAGATGTTCTTTTGCTGTCCTAGTGAGTTTAGCAGCCAAAACCAAAGGAACTGGTTCGGAACAAGATAAAACATGGAGCGCAGAGCTTTCTAGACTGTAAGTCAAGGGTGCAGCTGAAAAGCAATTTAATTACTGACTAGATTGCCAGAGGCGTTTATGTTATCAAAGGTAATTGCCTGAATAAACATCGCACGTAGGGTGGAGGTCTTGGATTGTGTTCCTCCTCCTTGGCTTTGTAGAAGAAAGGCAGCATGGTGGAGCCTTGCAGAAAACTTGCTCACCGCTCGCTCCTGTGCATGTGCTCTGCCCCTGTAGCCTTTCAAAGCCGCTCGTGAGCCTCTGAGCTGTTTTAGGAGACGGCGCGTTAGCTATTCAGGGCATGCTGTCTTTGCTCACAGCTCTGCCCTTTCTTTTTAATTCTGTTTGCATTCCGCACCACACAGCTCGCCTCCCTGGTAAGGAACGCTCAGCACCGTGCTTCGGTAGAGCATGCGTATGTCTGCTTCAGCAAAGATCTGCTACAGGTGGATGTAATTTCTGGTTTGCAAATGCAAATCTGTTAACTATTCATTATCGTGCAATACGCCCAAGATATTTTCACTTTATTTCACCGTTTGCTTATTCTCTACCAGCAGCTTGTTGCCAGATTCTGTAATGACTGCGTGAGTTCAAAATACTGTAAACAAAAGAAGAATTTTCAGTTTGCTTGCTTAAGGAGTGCTGGTGTTGGATAGTCCTCCAAAAGGACTGGCACAAGCTTTCTGGCCTGAAACCTTTCAAACAGAGCTGGAAAGGCACTGCCCACACACCGCTGGCAGAATGTGGTCTTGGCAGAATCCATAAACGCGATGGCTTCATAACTTCACCGGCATCTCTACCCTCTGCAGCACTGAACGTTTCTTGCTGCAACCTTTGCTTTACCAGCAGAGGAGGTGTGGAGTGGTGATGTGCCATTGCTGCACATCCAAAGGGAAAAGCGTTTCTGTTGCTTTTACCTGTAGTAGACATCAACATTTATATTGCTGCCTTTGCGTTAAGTTTCCCTTGTCCACTGTGTGGAATTTCACCCTATTTTCTTAAAGAAGTTGAGTATTTGAGTAATCAGCTGCTTGGGAAGGATGGTTCCTTGTGAAAGGGTTTTGTAACCTCCTGCAACTGTGGATGGGCAGAATTTACAGGCACTTAATGCTGTGGACTTTAAATGCTCAGAATGTTTTATTTTGACAGAATTTGTAAAGTATTATGAATTTGGAACTTTACAAAAGGGCACATTATTCCTGCTTTCGTAATTGCAGTAGGCTAGATATTAGCTCTAGGAAGCCTGAAGCTTTCTCCTTTAAAGGAGAATATACCCGCCCTCGCCACTCCAGCAAAACCAACGAAGACCAAAGGCAGGAGATTTGCTCGGGGAGGACCCAGCCCTTTAGGGAGAAGAAAGCCTCCTCCGCTTCCCCTGCTTTCTCATAGGGGCCCAGTTAAATGCTGGTTCAATGAAAGCGATTCTTATAAATGAGCAGTAGAAAGCTCTGCCTGTACCCACCTGTATCTGCTAAACCCCAGACTACGTGCATTCAGTTTTCTTTATTTTCCTATAAGCCCAAGCACAAACCGAGGCCATCAGGTTGAGCTGAACCAGCTCTTGTTCCTGATACCAACACCCAGAATCTCACAAGTCGATGACACAATAAGAAATACCCCTTTATTTTCACCTTTTCACCTTCTTAGAAGATAACATTGCATTTGCTAAAAAAAAAAATGAAATGGTAATGAACGTGCACTGTTTAAAATGTATCCACAAGAAGAATGCAAATCCACTCAACTAATAGATTTAAAAAACTACCCTAGCTTTGAAACTCTTCTGTTGCAACATGTATGTGGAAAAAGCACAATTTAACATGCACGTGAGCCCCAGACCTGGGGGTGGCTGGGAGGGGAGGGAACTTAAAAAAGGTTAAGCTTTGGTTTAAGAGCCTGCGTGACTGGAACTGCCGGACATGGTATGGACATGATAAGCAAGCGTTTACTGTTAGAAAATGCAAAATAATGAATGCATGCTCTATAGACATAGATATACTGCCTCATAGGAGCAGTTTCATGTCGTACTAGGGGTATTTTCTTCCTATAGCATAGCTGATTGGATGGTTTAATGTCTTATTACACGTGAATTGATACAGGATATTTTACTATAATGAATTGCTGTTAAGTCACTGATGGGTGATGAAGTGGATGTTGTTGAAGTCAACCAACAGTTCTTGCCATCAGTCTCTAGCACGCTGTGCAAAGTAACTTTGGGCTAGTTGCCTTAAATTCTTTTGTTTCCATTTCCCAGCCTGTAACAGAGAGCGGGAGCAGGCTCAGCCGGCAGCATTGCCGTGCTGGCTCTCCATCCATACCGCAGAGCTCTGTAGCATCCCGCGGCGGCGGTGCCGCAGGAGCAGGGAGTAGAGCGAGCTCTGCCATTCCAAGCTGAATGTAGAGATGGTTATAGTCCTGTTTCTGCTCGATTGGCATCTTGCCTAACGAGTTCACGGGTTCTGTTGCTACTCTGACTTCTTAAAATAAGTAGAAAACATGAATGAAAGCATAAATATCTGCTGCTGTCGTTATAACCAGTGTTTCTGCATTTGCATTTTGTTATCAGTTTCTGTTTTGCCATTGTAACATTTCATGATTTTTTAACGTTTTGTTTCCTTTGTTTTCTTCCTTAACATTTCCATTGCTTATTTCTTGTGCCAGTGTACTGTGTCACCTCACCTAAGAAGGACGATAGGTATAGGGAGCCACCGCCCACCCCTCCGGGATATATGGGGATTTCTTTAGCGGACATAAAGGAAGGATCGCCCCACCACCCACACCTAAAACCTCCAGACTATAGTGTGGCAGTGCAGAGGTCAAAGATGCTGCACAGTGACCTCTCTAGACTTTCATCAGCTTCTCTCGGTAGTGAACCGGTGGCCTGTATTTCATCGAAGATGCCTCAGTGGCATAGTCGGCAGCCGTCCAGCCCCAAACTAGCAGATATGACTGACGCAGATAGTGAAGAGGATGGTATGTGCAACACCTGACTCGGTAGATGTTAAGTGAACTGCTGTGTGAATCTGGTCTGTGCAGTGTTTACTTCACAACGATGTTCTGGGCTTTCTCTTGGTCATTCTTGGAGATTAAAACTTGATTAATCTCTAAATATACAAATACGTTTGTATGGCTGTATACACATGCAGAGATGTTTGCATGTATATACACCGTAAAAAAAGAAAGAATGCCTTCCCTTTAGACGAAGCATGCTGACACCAAACAGACTTTAAATTATATATAAATAAATATATATAAATTATGTATATGAGATCTCCCAAAGCACAACTGAGACACTTAAGAGCATGTAGATACTATTTTTTTTTTTTTTTTCTTTAAAATCGGCCCCCTCTCAGTGGTGATGATGACTCTAAGGGACACTGTCAGGCTATAAGTTACATGCAGAAAAACTCCAGCTTCACTGGGTTGATGAACTGATGTCCCGCTGGTTTAGGGTGGCGTCAGGATGATGACCTAGAACAAGTATTTTGAATTGGGATTTGGTGTTGGGGTGTCGTACAACTCTTAACTCGTGTTGCATTTGTATTCTCCCGTGCTGGCATTGAGCTGCCTTATTCCTCAGCAGAGATTTCTGAAGATGGGGTTTAAAAATGTCAAACAAAATAACAGTGAATTTCTGTTCTTCTGAAAAGTGCATTTTATAAAACCTGACTTCTCAGCCCGGCTTGGCCTGACAGTGTCTCTCCCAGTTAAATTCTTCACGATCTTGTTTGAAGCAACCGCCAGTGCTGCCGAGCACGGCATGTTTCGGGTGACCAAAACGCAAGAGATTTTTCTGAAAAAGACTGCTCTTATATTGTGTCAAAACTGACTTCATTAGGGGAATTTCTACTTAATTGTTTATCCGCTGATTTGCTTTCAGTAACTATGCACTGATGGGATCTCTCTGTACCCTTCGCTAGTGAACTCATTTTGATTTATTAGAATGTGATTTCAGTCTGGCTTAAAATGAGCGTGGATTTAGATTAAAACCATTTCTGATGCAAAATGATCCCATCTTGGCCCTTTAAAATATGGAAACAGTATTTAACATATATATTAGTACTGCAATTCAAACTTACAGTAAAACGTAAAGTTGCCCAGCATTAATTCAGTTGTGATATTAAATGTTTTTGATGTAAAAATAAGGAAGTAATTGCTTCAAACATTTGAATATGAATATTTCTAAACTAAATTTAACCGTACACTGTTACAGATACACCTCTATTACTATTTTTAAAGTGCCTGGTTAATTTTATTTGGGATACAACGCTCGCTGCATGTTGGAAAGGGATTTACTGGCTTTTCTCCCAAATCAGTAGCTTTTGGGATATTGGGAGCTGCATGCCAATAATTTTTGGAGGATCTGGGATTTTCTGTTTTTCCAATTCACCTTTACTGTATGATACAATACCTCAGACTACCTGAGGATTTGTTAAATGGTGACGTTGAATACGTTGTGGTCAATCATTAAGACAGTGAAAACATCACGGTGAAGCAGTGAAGTCTTCACAGAACCACTGCAATCAAATAAGTGGGTGCTGTTCTGTACCCTCGGTGTCCAAGACAGGGGACCGACGGAATAAACTGCTCTCTTTTTTTGTTTTGTTTTGTTTTTGTTTTGCAGAAGATGAACAAGTATCGGCAGTCTAACCGTTGGGCTGTTCATGTAAACCACAACACAAGGGATGCGGGGAGAAGGACCACGTGATTCTGTTAGCCAACGCTAACAACTTGCTGCTACTAACCTCAGACGTTGTGTTTGCCTCTGTCGCGGACGAGATGGAACGGGTTGGATCACGTCTCTCTACCTTACTTCAGTCTGCCACCGGCTAGGAAAGCTATTTCTGCCTGTGAAATAGAAAACCCTTTTCAAGGAGCGTAGTGACTGCCTGGGTACCGACATCGGTATCTGGAGATGGACCAGGCTTCATGCATTTGGGAGGACCAGTTGTCACCGCCACTTGAAACTGAGAAGCATTCTTCTGTATGATACCATATAATCCTTTGGTAGTTTTCCATCGTCGTTATTTTCTACACAACCATTATAAGTCTAAGAGTGTTATTTTATGAACTTTAAAAAAAAAAAATATATCAAAATGTCAGCAAAAGCGAAGGACATTGCTGAAGTATCTGAAAATAATTTATTAATTTAATTTTTTTTTTTTAAATGGGAATTTCCTTTATTTGTGTTGGGAGTGCTCTGGTTGGCTAATAGAAATGTTTAGTCAATGTGATAGTAACCTAGCTACACATAAACTCTCATGCTCTCGGCAGAAACATAGAAAACTAGAAAGGGGACATTATCAGGTGCAGAAATGCATGGATTTTAGAGTGGTTTTAGATTGAATATGAACAGAGCACAAAGCCCCGCAGAGCGGCGTGCGTCGGGCGGGCAGCCCCGCCGTCTGCCGCTCCCCTCCTACACGCACGCAAGCAGAAACCCTCCGCCCTTGAAGTATTTTTGGAAATTTTTTAGCTGCCAGCCAACTAAGGCAATAGTTGGTGCTCTCCTCCCCGATTAAGTAATCGTTTGAAATGTGGAAGCCGTAGCTGGCAGGGAGCCCTAGGGGAGCTTGAAGCTTTCCCAAAAGAGCTGGAACCAGGTTTTGCCCTGCAGAGTTCAGCATGCAAAGCACGTTGCTAGAACCCAAAACTAAACCGTGTGTTGTGGGCTTTAAGATCATCCCACGCGTTCTGGCCTTCTACCAGAGCTGCAGAGGATTTAGGTGCAAAGGTTATCTTCTAAAAAAAAACAAACAAAAAAAAAAATTATAATAATTGCCTTCATATCACAGTAAAATTTGTGAAACTGAATATTAAGTTACGTAACGCGTATGGGAGAGTATAATGCATTTTAGGATGGGTTAAAAAACCCTGTCGTGTTCATCTGGAACAACCAGATGATCTCAAAACACTTTGTTTTAAATCCTAGGTAAAACCCCTGGTGTTACTGAATGCCAGTGATGATTTTGACGTGCAGCCAGCCGGTATTAACGCGTGATCCTCTGGTTTGACTATGGACAGAGAAATTGCTTGTTTGATTTTGCTTAGCCAGCCAGAGCGCAGAGGGGTAAAACTGGAAATACCTGCAGTTTCTTTCTTTCTTTCTTTCTTTCTTCTAGCACATGATGCCCCCTTCTAGTGTTAAAATTGGAGATGAATGTGTGAATATGTATTTAAACATTTAATTGTAAATCTTTGTTGTGATGTTTACAGCCTAAGCTAGAGAGAAGGTGTTTGTCATTTTTACAGTGCCTCAGAAATAATTTCTATATCCATAGTTGTGAAGAGCTTTAAGGTTGGGGTTTTTTCTGTACACGTGCAGGGGGTGCAAGGTGAACACAACGTTTTCTGAAAATGACACAAGTACCAAAACCAACCCAAAGCCTTTGATGTGCTTTCCCCATAGCAGCTCGGGACCGATGCTACCGGGTGAATGTGTCTGCGTTCGTCGCGGTGCCAGGTTCAGTGTTACTGCGTGGCTGGAACTCGCCCGTATCGATTGGAATTCGGAAGGCAAAAATGATGCTGAGGAAGGGATGCCTAATTCATAACAGATCGGTTGGCTCTCTGAATTTATGGCACAAGTATCTGAGGAGCAAATGGTTGAAAAAAATATACTGAAAATCAGTTGAGGTATATATTAATAAAGGCGTTTTGCTTTTTTGAGGCCTTAATGAAAATAATGAACCTGCACAGGCCTTAATGAATAAAGATGAACCTAAGTGTCAAAGCAGTGCAGGGCAGAGCGATTATTTTCAGCACAGGTAATGTTCATAACTGTTCAATTGATAACTTCTGTGGGATCCAAGTCCTAGCAATCCCACCATCAACAGTAGTTGCTTGTTACCTTCCACGCGGAGCGCGTAACGGGCTTGGTGTTCCGTCAGAAAATCATCTGTGCTGCGCCAGGTAAATGAAATCGTGCGGTTCCCGTCACCTCGGGTGTTGAGCTGTAGTTTATTTCAGCCTGTTGAACAAAAGCGTAAGGGGTGAGGGGCTGGAGGTGACGTCCTTTTCCCCCCAAAACCCGATAATGCTGTCTTTGAGGATACGGTAAAGCTCCTCCGGGGAGTGGGGTTGGGGTCTCCTCTGGCAGCCAGAAAGAGCAGTTGAATAAATCACCCACCGAATCGTGGTGTTTGCACATCAACAGCCTCCGTCTGTTCCGCAGGGCTTTTCGGGACGCTGGAAAGTTTTTAAAGTGAGCGAAAGTCTTGCTAATCGTATTTTCCTAATATCCAATACAGCTGGTGTAAATAAATCCTGCATAAACTATGGACAAATGAGCTACTGCTTCTGCTTCTCCCGCCTCGCGCCGTGTGGCTTGCCTCTGCTGGTCCTCGCTGGGGTTTTTGTTTGTTTGTTTTTAAATCAACCGATCACATTGATCGGGGCCGATAGCCAAATGTAGTGTGTCGGGTATGGATTTGAAGAGACACTATCCCTTTTTTCAGTAATTCAGATGGAAGTGAGGTGGCGATTAGTACCTGTTGTGCCCCGCTTTACTGAAGTGATGCCTTCTGGATCACGGATCCCTGACTGGGCACCTCCACCGGGTTCCTCTGGCTCGGGGTCTGATTTTGACAGACAGCTAAAGTGCTTCGCGTCACGTTCTTCCACTGCCGGGCCTCGGTCTGCTCGCTTTCCGCTGTTCGTTTGCCCTTGACTTGCAGGCAGAAGATCTGTT
>JAKFQP010001261.1:0-12558 GCA_023375905.1 Nycticorax nycticorax | reverse complement strand
GCAGGGTGCTCTGTGCTGCTGCTCTGCCTGGGAACAGCTGTGTCAGCATCAGGGCTCCTTCCCATTGGCTGAGGGCGTGGGGGGGCCCTGTCCCCTGGGCTCGGGGCCCCCAGCACACAGCTCCCCGGCCCAAGAGCAACGCCTGCCCCTTGCCCGGTCCCGCTCTTGCTGCCCAGTGCCAGGAGAGGCAATGGCTGGAGGACCGGGCTTTCTGCTGGCGCTGCTGGCACTGCTGACCCTGCAGGGCGCGGGGACCGTGAAAGGTGCGTGAGGGCGCCGGGGCTGTGGGGTGGTGGGTTTGGGGGCAGAGGGGGGGGGGCATGCAATGCCCTGGAGCCATGGGGTCAGGTACCAGGGCAGGGTCAGGCACTGGCCAGGGCACGGGGTGCTCTGTCACTCCCTGGCTTGGGGGTTTCCCCTGTGCAGGGAGGGGCCCCGGGCACACTCCAGGAAAGCAGGCTGCAGAGGAGGGGGGGACCCCTCCCTAGGTCTCCCTGCCTCCCCTTCCACCCACCCACCCACCCAGTGCCCTGCCTCTGTGGGTTCGGCAGCACCCAGTGATCAGGGGTGTCACTTTGCAAGAGCTCCAGTGGCCTGGCCAAAGGGGGATGTTGCGGTGTGGGGCAGGAGAGCTGGTGTCCCGGGGCCTTGGGACCTCGCACCCCACCGTGCGGGCACTGAGCGGGCCAGGGTCCCACAGCCTGGCAAGACCATCGCTGGTCCCGGCCTCAGGATGACAAACCACCCTGGAGAGGACATTGCTGGAGATGGGGCAAAGATTGGGGGGGAGGGTCAGGGGGTCCCTTCCGCAGGGGCTTAATGTCTCCTGGGCCCATGCGCCTTTGGCGGCGGGGAGAGGCTCGAGGTGGGCTCTTGTCCCCATTGGTGCTTCCTTGACCCCTTGTGGTATCCCTGGTGGGAGCCCTGGAGGGTGATGAGAACATGGTGGGGCAGCCCCGTGGGGGTGGGCATTGCTGTCTCTAATGCCCAGTCTCCTGGCAGTTGGGCACGTGATCCACCAGGCTGAGTTCCAGCAGCAGGTTCCATCGCAGCAGGAGGATGGCCAGTTCATGTTTGATTTCGACGGGGACGAAATCTTCCATGTGGATCTGCAGAAGACAGAGACCGTGTGGCGCCTGCCCGAGTTCGGGAACTTCGCCACCTTCGAGGCACAGCAAGCGCTGCAGAACAGCATCGTGGGCAAGCAGTGGCTGAACTCCCTGGAGAAGTGGTCCAACATCTCTCAGAGCCCTTTTGGTAACAACCCGGCCACGGCACAGCCAGTGCCTCCACCCCTGGGGACCCTGCCAGGGCCGTCGCCCCCACACCCTGCGGCCCAGCCAGCCGCGAGGTGCACAGCGCCCTGCTCCCCTGGAGCACGTGGAGACCCGGGCACAGCCCCAAGCTGGGGTGCGGGGTCCCCCTGGCCGAGCAGTGAGGCACAATGGGGCCTTTTCTAACCAGCCCTGGGCGCCGCGGTGCCTGGCTGAGCCCAGGCTCTAGGGCCGCACTAACTCCTCCCTCTTCCCCATTGTCCCCAGTGCCACCCGAGGCGACAGTGTTCCCCAGACAGCGAGTGGAGCTGGGGGACCCCAACATCCTGATCTGCTACGTGGACAAATTCTGGCCCTCCGTCATCTCCATCACATGGCTGAAGAATGGGCAGGAGGTGCGGGACGGGGTCCTCGAGAGCGTTTTCTACCCACGGGACGACAACAGCTTCCGCAAGTTCTCCTACCTGCCCTTCATCCCCACCCGGGGGGACTACTACGACTGCCGCGTGGAGCATGAGGGGCTACCCACCGCCCTCCTGAAGCACTGGGGTGAGGATGGGGGCCGGGCTGGGGCCTGGACACCCAGGTCCCCTCCCCTCGCAGGCAGTGAGGGGGGCTCAGCACCCCGTCCTCACCCACCCTCACCCCTCCACAGAGCCCCAGGTCCCCCTCCCTGCCTCCGAGAGCACCGAGACCCTGGTGTGCGCCCTGGGCCTGGCCGTGGGCATCATCGGCATCATCGTGGGCACCATCCTCATCATCAAGGCCATGAAGATGAACAACGCCCACAACCAACGGGGCCTCTTGTGAGGGGGCAGAGCCCGGGGCTCCCTGCCTCCCCCCAGCCGGACCTTCTGCACCCTCAGCCCGCCCTCACCTCAGCCTGGTGGGGAGCTGCTCACCCAGGTGCCCCACATCCCTGCCCCACCTCACATGCACCCGCTTCTCCCCTACGCACCGCACACAGATACGCTGGAGAGGGCTCCAGAGCCAGACCCAGCAGGGGCCCATCCCCATAGGGGGCTGGGCTGCTTCCCGTGGCTGGGGCGAGCCAGGGTGGCACCTGGGGCTACTCTGGCTCCCTCACTGCCAGGGGAAATTGCTGCAGGGCCTGGGGGCCTGCACGGGTCCCAGTATCCAGCCCACACCAGCGCCATGCTGGGGCTGCCCTGCCCACAGCCCCTGGCCCCAGGGCCATCTCCAGCCAGGGATGTGGTGCCTCCTCCCAGCCCAGATGTGGGGTCTGCCCTGCAGACCCCTGAAGGGAGGGGAGGCATGCCCTGCCCCACAGCTCCCCCTCAGCGCACAGTCCTGCACCCTCCATTCCTGCTCTACTGCTTTGTCACCGCAATAAAGTGGGTTGGGGTTGATCCTGCCATGCGACCCTCACTGCGAGTCCATTTCTCTGCACCGTGCTAGGAGGCGACTGCAGCTCTACAAGCCCCCTTGATGTCTGGGTGATCTAGGGGCTGGTGGGTGGTGGGTGTGGGGCAGGGCTCCAGGGATCTAGCTCCAGCTCTTGGGCAGAGGGAGCGGGACCCCAGGACTCCCGGGTTCTCCCAGCCGGTGTAGGTGGGATCTTAGCACCTCTAAAGAACAGTCCCATGGGGGAGGCGCCCATTTATGGCTCCTGGGCAGGGGGGATTACAGAACCCATTAGGACATAGCCACGCTCATGGCAAAGCCAGGAAGGGGCTCCAGGTCAGCCCGACCCATCACAGACCCCAGCAGTGGCCCTGGGCCGTGTGGCTCCCTGGATAACCAGGTGTGGGCAGAGCCAACACCAGCTGGGGCCCAGACCCCGGGCAGGGGAGTCCTCGCTGGGTCCACCAGTGCCCAGGGAGGCCCCCAGGGGTGGCTGGGCTCCACGATGCCAGTGTTCACCCCATGGGTGTGAGGGCGCATGGTGGACCCCCCCCCTTGCAGGGCTAGGGGCCAAGGGACGACAGAGAGGGGGAACAGGCAAACTACAGGTGATGAGGCTGGTTTGTCTGACAACCCTGCTCCTGCAGGGCATTGGTCCCTGTCGTGCACACCCACACGCCTGTACCCTGGGCAGTGGAAGGGACCCCTGCAGCTGCCCCTGAGAGCCATGAGCTGGGGCAGGGGGGAGCAAAGGTGGATCTTGCCCTCAGCCAGACCAGTTCTCCCAGCAGCAGCTTTGCCTGGTAACTGGTGACACTGGCAGCCCTGCTCGGAAAGTCTCTGGCAGTGCCTGTCCTGGCTCCTCTTTCCTTCCCCATCACTGCCCGGGTGCGTGGGGTCTGAGCACGAGACTTGCGCCCGTGGGGTAGGGGTGGCGGGGCGCTCCACAGGCTCTGTGGGGCCCGGCACAGCCTCCATGCAGAGGTTGGGCTGGAGGCCTTTGGAACTGGAGCTCCAGGTTGTGCCCGTGACAGGGTCCGAGTCCACAGGCCAGGGACATGCTGAGCCCCACATGCACAAGCCTCCCACACTCAAGGACTGAGATGGGGACACAAACCAGCAAAACTGCCGTTGCCATGGGGTTGTAGAGGAGAAGAAGGCACTAAGGAAACCCCCAGACAGGGAGCAAATCCCTCCTGGGAGCAGCAATGTAGACAAGGCAGCATGGCGGCCTGGGGCCTGCTTCCCTCCTCACTGGGAGCGGAAGGGGAAGATGCGGCTGGAACAGAAAGCGGATGACGTGCAGTGGAGAGGATGTGAAACCCGGCTACCTTGCACATGGGTGGCACGCTGGGGTCGCATGGGGATACCAGAGGCATCGCTCTGAGTCCCCCGGTGGGAAGCGCTGAAAGGGGGCTCAGCTGTGGGTCAGTTCAGCACAGGGTCTGGTGCGAAGCAGACCTCTCGCTCCGGGGCCTGAATAAAAAATACCTGGAGATAACCTGAGTCTAGGGCAAAAAAATAAATAGCAGCAACAGCCAAGCCCCCACCCCTGGCATCACATGGTGGTGATCAGACAGGAGCTGCTGACCCTGCAGGGCAGGTCTGGGGCTGGCCCCCACCATGGATGCGTCTCCCCGCAACCCACGCGCTGAGGGGGCTCAGCCCTGAGCTCAGCCCTGGGAAGCACTGGCATGCCTTGGGGGGACATGGCCGGAGCAGAGTGGGTCACTGGGGACACAAGGGACACAAGGCTAGTCCTCCCCTCTGGCAAAGGCACAACAAGCGCCCTCAACCTCAGGAGGACACCCGTGGTCCTGACATGAGATGCCAGCAGGGAGGGAGAAAGGGAATGGGTTTGGAAAGCGGATACAGTCCCGCATGGGTTGCAGACAGCACCGGGGGCACGGGGCTGGCCGGAGGTGTCCAGGGGCTCCTGCCTCAGCCATGCAGCCCCAGAGCCCAACAGGGGCACGTCCTAAAAGATGGGTCCCAAAAACGGCTGCTGCTCGCTGCCTCCAGGCTTGGACGCGTGCAGGGGCTGTAGCCAGCATGGAGCTTCTGTGGGGGGGAGGGGGAAGCTCCTGGCTGAGCCCCTGCTCCCACCCCACAGCTCCCAGAGGAACTCAGGTGCCCTGACCCAGCAATGCCGGGCCAAGGGCTCACCTCAGGTGCCTGCAGCAGACGCTGCTGGTCCCACACCCTGGGACCAGGACCTCAGCTGCCCGGAGTCTGCCGGAGACTGGTGATGCAGCCCAGTGCTGACTGCTGACTGGTTGGGCTGGGGTTACTGGAGGGCAAGGAGAGCAGGCAGGGCCCTTTCCCCGAAATGCTGGCAGGGACACTGGCTTTGGTGGAAATCCCCTGTCTCTGTGGGTGCGGAAGGTGGGGTCCAGTGGGGGCAAGCGGGCAGGATGGACAGACAGAGCCTCTGCTGCTGGGCAGCTCTCACGTCACCCCAAGGACGCCAAGTCCTGCAGCATCAGGGGCCTGAGGCCGGGAAGGGATTGCTGGTGCATCAAGATGAGCAGACGCAGCACCAGCTTGCGCACGGGGCTGTCCCCTTTCATCAGGCAGCGGCCCACGGGGAGTCAGCTCCCCCGAGACCTGCGCCAAATCCAGCCATCCCCTCCGGCGGTGCCAGAGCTGTCCGAACCGTTACCAACCAGGCGGGAGCTGGTGCTCCCATCCCTTGTGCTGCAGATGCGCAGCCCCCACAGCTAAGGTGGTCCATGCTTGTGTCTCCCCTCCCGCCCCCACTCCAGGGACCCCCTCTGCCTTCTTGAGACCTCAGTGCTGTCATGGGAAGGGTGCGAACGGTGCCAGGGGATTTCCAAAAGAAGGTTCCTTCCTCCCCCAGGGCTGCCACGTCACCAGTTACCAGGGGAAAAACCGTGAGGGAAGACCTGAGCCCAGAGAGTGGCAGAGCCGAGCAAGCAGGAGAGTGCCCTCAGCCTCCCCACATATTCCCCCAGAGAGTGGCTTCCCAGCAGGCAGCACTGCACTGGAATGACACCCTCCCTCCCACAGGGATGGTGTGACAATGCTCTGGAGCAGGAGAGAGACTAAAACACCTCCAAAAGACTCAAACACCCCTTTTTACTACTGGCAGAACAGCCGCAGCTGCAGGAAGCAGGAGGGTCACTGGCACATGAGAGTAGGGTGGGCAAAAGAAGAGCCATGTCTCCCCCCACCCTTGATCCACCCTGCGCCCCAGAGCTGGGTCTGGGCTCCCGCCCCAGAGCAGAGCAGGACAACCACCATGCTGAGGTGGGAGCTGCCCCCAACCTCACAGACCACTGCACATGAGAGCTGCAAGCAGTGGATTTAACCCGCACAGGGGAAACACCTTTCAGGGTGCCTGGGCCCCTCTGAAAGCTCACCCTGTGCCACTGGGTACCGGGGGCAGGAACATGATGCTGAGAAGAGGGGCAGGGTGGCAGCGTGGCAGCCCTGGCATGTACCAGGACCGGTCCAGGCCCTTTGGACTCAGCACTTTGCCCTGACTGCAAGGGGCATGGAGCAGCACCTTCTCCTTCCCTGGGCTCTGCCCAGGGCGGTACCACCCCCACCCAAGGACAGGCCTGAGTCCGCTCCAAAGCGTAGCGCTGGAGCAGTCTCTGGCAAATCGGTGTGTGGTGAACACAGGCAAGGCAGCATGGCAGGAGTCACGGGGTCCTGGTGGCTTCGATTTGCATCTATCCTCTGCCACAGCACCTAGCAGACCTCCCTTCGTTTCGAGGGAGCCTGACAGTACACGTGCCTCTTGAAAGCTCCCTGAAAACATTATTTCCACCCAGACCCATGGGAACCAAGGCCGCCTCCCTGTCACACTGTCACCCTCCAGCCCAGCCTGTCCCTTGCACGCAAGGCTTTGTTCCTCACTTACGGTTTCTATGTGTTTGGTCCCTCCTGGGCCAGGACTTCCTAAGTTTCAACACAGAGACCCTGAATTGCCTCGCTGAGCTGCCCGTTGAGTGGCGCAGAAAGGCAAATGCCTTGAGACCACACCTGCCGAAGTGGAAGAGCTTTTCGTTAATACATGCATTGGAGATGCTGAGAGATCCCTCCAACAGCAGCCACATTCAGCATCTCCTTGCCTATGTCAACGCCAGCCAGCAACTTGCTTCTCACCCACCAAAAGGCTGGAGGGAAACGATGGTGGCTCCAAGAGAGGCAGAACACTCCAGGTGATGCCTGGAGGGACAGTGCTGTCTCCTTGGGTCAGTGTTTTTCACAATGCTTGAACACCAGCCTGGCCAAGCGTCATCTTCCCTGCTCAGTTTTTAAGCACCTGTAACTGTGTTTGGGATGTGTGGCAGCTCGGGGTAGATCATAGAGTGCTTTATGTTTGGAAGGGACCTTTAAAGGTCATCCAGTCCAACCCCCCTGCCATGAGCAGAGATGTCTTCAACTCCATCAGGTTGCTCAGAGCCCATCCAACCTGACCTTGAATGTTTCCAGGGATGAGGCATCTACCACCTCTCTGGGCAACCTGGTCCAGTGCTCCACCACCCTCAGCGTAAAAAATTTCACCCTTAGATCTAGTCTGAATCAGCCCTCTTTGAGTTTAAAGCCATTTCCCCCTGTCCTAGCGCCACAAGATGAGCGAGGTGCCAACCCTCCCTCTGCGCCTCCTCCACCTGCGAGGCGAAGCATCGCTGCCCTGCCCCGAGCAGCCCTGCCTTCGTCCCCGTGTCCTCTCAGGCAGCGATGGCGTGGCCCCCAGCAGCGGCCAGGACCACCACACTCCGCCAACCCAGCCACCAGCCCTCAAGCCCTGCCTGCCCAGCGCCCGCCTGCGCTTTGACTGTGGCCAGCCCCGGCCCCGGGCGGGTTTCACAGCTGCGAAAACGGCCGTTCCACCCTAAAAGCGTCTTGGGGGGGGGGACACGACACATTTTTACCACAGAAGCCCCGCTGCTGCACGGGCGAGCACCAGCGGCTCCCCCGCCTGGCCCCTAGGGGGAAGGAACCGCCGCGGCTGGGCGCACGACTCGGCTCACCTCGGCCGGCGCCGCCCTCGCTCCGCCGGGAGCCGCGATCCGGTGGGGAGCGGGAGCGGTGCTGGGACCGGCCCGGCGCCCCCAAGCGACCGCTGGGGACATTGACCCTCGCGCCGCCGCCCCTTCCCGCCCTTTTCTCCCCTCACGCCGCCGCTGCCCTTTCCTCCCCTTGCGTTGCTGCCACTTCCCGCCCTTTGGCCGCCTCTTGCCCCATATTCAGCCCATCTGCAGGTGATGGTGCAAGCTCCCTGCCAGCGTTTTGGCCACATTGCCAAAGGCGGGAAGTTGAGGGTAAAGGTGTGCATTGAAGTTGTGTGAGGCGAGGTAATGGGTCTCTGAGGAGAAGTCGGAAGCACCAAGGCATCTTGAGGGGGCAAGGAGAGGGGTGTGCATTGGGGGGTGGCATATTGGAAACAGCCAGGGATGGTGGTAACACCGCAGCAGTGGTGGGGGTTGGAGCGGAGGGCTTGCAGGACGCTGGCGGGTTCGTGTCAGTCACCAGTGGGTTTGGGCATGGTGGGAGCAGGGTCTCTGAGCGTAAACCAGAGAAGGGAGGGGGCCGTGGGGGTTTGGGGGGGCCGTGGGGTGCAGCAGGGGGGAAAGGCACTGCGGTAGCCAGCCACAACCAAGCATGGGCAGATCCGTGGGCAAGAGCTGAGAGGAACAAGAGGCGCTGGTGCAAGGAGGGGGACAAGGTGAGTGCAGGGGGGGGTTGCAGGTGCCTTTCTCTGGGAAGAGCCATGTTCCCAGCCATCCCAGCAGGCTGCTGGAAACTTGTTTGGTATTAAAGCAGCATTCAGTCACAGCAATGTTTGTCAGCTGGAGGAAACACCCCATTCACCTTAGCAAGCCCAGACCACTCACCCTCCAGAGGGTTTGCTGCACCTTGTCCCCCTTCCCCTTAGGTGTGGGGGTACCTGGTCCACCAGGGAGGGATTGCCCCCAGATCCCATCCCCATGCACGGAGAAGACCAGCAGCCTCCCCCTCAGCTCCTGCTTGAGCTGAAATCCCCACAGAGTTGCAGTTTCAGAGGATTGAGAGTCTCCTCTGTTTTCCCAAACCTTTTTTTTTTTTTTTTTTTTTTTTTTTTTTTTGTCATGGCTTTTCCTTTTAGATTGCAAGACTTCAGTTAGGAGCCATTGAGAAGCATTTTGTAGCCCGGATGTTCTCCAGCCCCTTCTGGACTGAGCAGCCCATTCTAGAGGTGCATTTACCAATGGTGGATTTATGTGCTTGTGTTTTTATTCCCCACGTTCTCCCCAGGGTGGGAACTCATCTCTGTATGGAAGAATTTCATGATGGAGGAAATCACGTAGGTAAGCTAAGGGAAAGTGAGAGAAAGGAAACAAAAAAAAAAATAACCAACCCCCAAAAAGCAGCAAAATTATAGATGATATATTACAATACAACTTAAAAAATTACTTACAAAACATGATACAAGCCGCCAGCTCAGCACCAGGGGGCACACCTCTGCTTTTTAAGAAAACTAAAAAGCAAAGACTGGTGCCCCTTTAAACTTCTTTTTATCAGACGGCACCAAAAAAAGAATTTTTTACTTTTTTTTTTTAATTTTATTTTTTCCTCCCCTCCCTCCTCCCCCAAGCACAGGGCTGGGTTCATCTCCATGCAGAAATTCACTTCTTGGGGTTTTTTTTTGGAAATCTGAAATGACGCCGCGGGGACCAGTATTGATGGTTGTATCCACTCCTTTAAATAATATAATTAATTTAAAAAAAATAAAAAAAACACAGTAAAAACACAACGTCCTTCTTCCTCACTTCCTTCCACGAGCCAGAGATAGGCTTTGTCAGAGGCTTTTTGAATATGCCCATTGTGAGAGGGGTGATTTGCTGGAGGTAGGACTGAGGACAGGGCCTGGAACCCCTTTGAGCCAATGGGTGCAGCGGGGAAGAGAAGTAGCACCCTGATGGGACAGGGAAGCTTTTTTTTTTTTTCAAATTAATTAGCCTTGATTAGCAGAGTAGCGAAGTCAAGCGGCCGCTCCACTTGGATGAGTCGCACTGAACCAGGCTACGGAGCCCGGGTAGGTCGGTGCGTTGTCAGAGGTGGACAGCGACTGTTGCTGTGGGGTTGCGCACAGAGGAGGTAACGCTCCTGGGGGCAGATGCATCCCTGGGTCCGTTCCCTCCTGACTCTGAGAGACCGGCTTTGAAGGACGAGGGTTGCCAGGGTGCGAATCCGTGTGGGGAGAGAGGTACGAGAGCTCTCTTGGTGCTAATCCCAAACATGCGCTAGCGGTGCTTGACCAGCCCACCAGTGTCGTCCCGGGCTCGCTCTCCACGTTAGGCTTTAAAACCCTTCGGCTCTCCAGGCAGAGAGCAAACCCGAGTACCGTTCCCTCTGCTTGGCCGGGTGCGCTCCTTGAGGGGTTCCGCCTGGGGCAGTGGGGCCAGGGCAGGGAGGGGAGCATGGAAAATAAGCCCTGGGAATGCTGGGAAAGAGCACTGGGATTTGGAGGGAGATCTGGGAGGAAGGGAGCACTGCTGGGCGCCGAGGGAGGTAGCCAGTGGATCTGTTAAAAATTTTCCTCTCTGTCTCTCTACATATTAAAATATAGATTTATTCTATGCGTTAAAGTCTCTTTGGCATCTCTCCAGACCCTGGCCCCCGTGGGGGTGGCAGCGGCAGCGTGTCGGTCTCGGTGCATGTGGGCAGGGCTGGCACCTCGGCTCCTCACAGCAGCGGGTGGGTGAGGTGATACCAGGGGGAGGCGGGTCCTGCTGCTTCGCCGCTCGGAGGCGGTGGGGGGATGCGAGGAGGCAAGGTTTGCCCCACTGGAGGCCAGGGTGTGGCAGGGAGGGTGACGGTTTGGTCCTAGCCGAGGAAACAGACTGGGCCCACCTCGAACCCAAACCTCTGGCCGGGCTCGCCGAAGTCCATGACACGCACGTCCAGCAGCGGGAGCTGCTCCAAGCGGGGCGTGCTCACCTCTAGCACCGTCCGGCTGGAGCCCTTGCGTGCCTGCAGGGGAGGGGAGTCAGGCGGACAGGTCAGGGGCTGGGGGGCACCGGGACCACCAGCCCGGGACAGGTTCACGCAGAGCAAACCCTTCTCTTTATCCAGCAGCCTCTGATGCTCCGGCATTACCCAAGTTGAACCCTGGAGTGACTCTGTCCAGCCACGCCTTCTCCCTGGACCATGGCATTTTGCTGGATCATCCCTCTCTGGGGCACCTGACACTCATGGCACCCCCAAAAGAAAGACCCTGCCTTCTCCCAGTTCCTCCATCTTGGTGCCTTCTAGCGCTTCACCTCCTCCTTACCTGTTTGTGCCTTCACCCACCCCTTTTTCTTCAACTTTCTCTCCCCGTGACTCCTCCAGCCCCCGTGACTCCTCCAGCCCCCGTGACTCCTCCAGCCCCACCTATCTTGCTTCCACGTCCCTCTCCCCACTTCCCACCCCTGCCTGCTTCCCCTGCTGCGCTCACCGCACAGCCGTCCGTCACAGCTTTGATGTAGGGGCTGGTGTCATAGCTGAGCTCCTCCTCGTTGGCAGCCAGGAAGCGGAGGGCATGCTGGTGGTCCCCGGAGGCGGTGCTGTGCCAGGCCACCGAGCGGTGGCAGTGGTAGGTGAAGTTCTGGCGGGCAGAGACGCTGAGGAGCCGTAGGAAGGTCAACTGCACCACGCCGAGGGGTTGGCTCTCCGAGTCCATGTAGGAGAACTGCGGGAGCAGGAGAGGAGTTAATGGGGGCCAACGGCCGGAGGCGTGTGAAGAGTGGGGCTGGAGGGGGTCTGCTGGGACCCGGAACCCCCTGGAGGAGGCAGCAGGGGGAGGGGAGGTGGCCAGAAGGGCTGACAGGTTCAAGGCCAGGCGGGGGACATTTTCTCCTTAGAGGAAGAGAGGCATCCAGCCGCTCCCGAGACAGCGCCAAGGTAAACGGCTGGGGATGCACTGAGGGCATTGTAGGAGAGGGCAACGGGTGCAAGGTGGGGTGCAGGCAGGGAGCTTGGGAAAGGCAGGGGGCCGTGTTCTCGGGCTACATCCTTCCTGGACGAGGAGGCAGACCACCCGCAGTGAACGCGTTCCCCTGGGCCTCACCCATCAAGCGCCCGCAGGGGGCTCAGCCCACCCCCCGTGAGCCGGCAGCATCCTTACCCTGCTGCCCTCCTGGAAGTGACTGAACCACTGCTGGGGCACCTCCTTCTCCCACGTCGACATCTTCACCTGGAAGAGGAGAGAGAGTTGTGAGCGAGGCGGGGAGCACGCCACGCCGCCCTCTTCTCGCGGCCGATCTCCACCTACCCTGCCTCCCGAGGCTGCGCTGGGGCCCCGCACGCCAAGCTGCCCCCCACTTCGCTCACCTCCTGTATGTCCTTGCTGGGAAAGACGCAGGTCTCCCCGCCTGCTGTGAAGTTGCAGTAAACCTTGAAAGAGTCTCGGGCGCAGCCCTGGTTGGGGTCAATCCAGTACTCGCCTGTGCAGGGAGGAGAGGGGTCAGCGCGCGGGGCGGTGCTGCCGCGCTCACCGCCATCCTTCCCCCACCCAATGCCAGCACGGCTCACCATCAGGCAGGCCCGGGTGGCTGAGCTGCAGGTCCTGGCAGGTGCGGGCAGGGTTGTCCTGGGTGCCCATCGGGCGCCGCAGGCCCTCGATCTCCTGCTTGAGGGAGTTGAGGGAGCCGAAGATCTCCTCCATGCCGTCGGCGTAGTCACGAGACGCCTGGTCAGCGGCCGGTCTCTCGCCGTCCTCGCCCTCCTCTTCGTCCACCAGCTTGCTGGCATCGATGGAGCGCTTGCTCTTCTTGGGCAGCTGGATCGGCAGGGGTTGGATCACCTCCCCGGGGGGGCCCTGTGGCAGCCACAGCACTGTCAGCACCCGAGGACAAGGGGCCGTGAAGCCCCCGCTCCCCAGGGCCCCAAACCACCCCGTGCTCAGGCTTTGAGATGAGAC
>JAKFQP010001260.1:10795-25526 GCA_023375905.1 Nycticorax nycticorax | reverse complement strand
GCTCCCCCGTTGGTCGGGCTCCGGGGTGTTTTTCGGGGGGGTCCCCGGCCCCGCCGTGCTTGCCCGAGACCGTGTAAAGGCACAAGCTCGCTCTTCGTGTGGGTAACGCACCTGAGCGACCAGCGCGGGCACCGTCCTCGGGAGCGCTGGAGGTGACGGAGGGCCCATCCCGTGCCCTGGGAGCATCTCTGCCTACGGTTGGGCTGGGGGCGGTGGGGGAGAGGTGGGCCCCCAAGCCCCCCGGCCCTGCGCCAAGGGCCCCGCTCGCTGTCCCCGAGCCATCACTTGGTGGAAAACTCCCCCCTGAGTGACAGGGGGGCTGAGGATGGGTGGGGCGGGCTCCCACCGGCGCCGGCCCGCGCTAATGCGCTGATGGTCTGTAAGTGGCTGCCTATTGATGAGGTGTCCAGTTAAAGAGTTTGCGAGACACTAAATCAGCCCATTGATCCTGCCGAGATCGATGGTGCTACAGACCTGATCACTGCAGCGGGCAATTAACACCCTCCGGATCGAGCCGCCTCCATGTAACATCAAACGCTCCAACAGACAAATCCAATGGGCCCATTGACCCCGGCGCGCAACGCCGCCCAGCCCGCGCGTCCGAGGGGGCGGCAGGACCACCGAGCCAGCCTCGCCAGCCCTCTCCTGCCTGCCGGGACCCCGGGTGCCCCTCAGGGACCCATGGCGAGATGCTCACCCGTGCCGCGCCTGGACCGCGTCGGTGGCCGCTCCGTCTTCCATCCTCCCCTGCGCTAGGAAACTGTCCCATGCGTGACCTAAGCCCCTCACGCAGCTCAGCGGTCCTTTCCCCCTGGAAGAGGAGGCTGCCCACGCCGGAGGAAGGACCCAGGTTCTCCCTTTGCCCTCTCGCTGCCTTGGGAAGTGCCACACGCGGGAAAAAGTTCCAGGCATCTCTCCGAGAGGAGCCTGGATTCTCCTCTTTAAAAAAAAAAAAATCAAATCAATAAATCTGAATCTAATCTACTAATAAAGGTTTAATGAGGACATAATGTTGATGGAACAGAACATTGTTGCAGCATAATCGCTCCCAGCTGCTGCGCAAGTGTGCAGACAAAGGCCCGGTCCTACGACAATTTCCCCGTTATTCCGAGGACGCCTTTGTACCGGGCCAAACGCCGCCGCGGGGCCTCATCCCCCCTTCTCCCAGGAAGCAGCAGGCTGCTCGCAGCAGGGCCGCCCCTGCTTGCCGGGACCAGGACCCAGGTTCCCCCCTCTTTGCCCAAAGCCCCCCCCGGCAGAGCTGCGCTGGAGGCGGCTCTGGGAGGCAGGGGTCGCCACCAGGACGTCGGGGCGGGCTCGCAGCCCCCCCAAACCCGCCGGGAAGCCCCCGGGGCGTGGGACGAGCCCGGCCTCGACGCCTGCGCACGTGGCAGCCCGGCACGCGCCAGTCAACCCCGGGAAAACAAGCGATGCTCTGCATCCAGCGACTCCAACCGCGCCGCCGTTTAACCGCACCGCGGCGCCCAGGCGGGCAGCGCCCGTGGGGCGCGGGCACAGGCAGGCGACGCCGGCAGCACCCGCCTGGCCCTGGCGCGGCGCGCCGTACGGTTTGCCGCAGCACAAAAGGAGTGCAGGCGCTGCTGTTAATGTAGTCAGTAAATAAATAAAGGAGGGCTTAAGCTTAGTGTACAGCAATCAGTCGAGAACTACAGGATAATTAACGCAGCGGGGGGCCAGACTACTCTGCAGTCAGGTTTAAATGAACGAGTTCACTTTCATTGAGGCAAACTTGCTCAGCTCCCTGGTGAGCCGCGCAGGCGGGCGGGCAGGGGCGCGGGCAGCGCGCCGCGGGACGGGGAGGCGCGCGGCCCAGGACGAGGGGCCTGGGTTCGCTCCCCGCCCGCGGGGCCGCCGGCAGCCCCGCATCCCGGGGGCTCCCCCCATCTGCCTGGGTGGGGTTAGGGATGGGGCCCCCCGCCACAGCCCTGGGGCTGGCAGCCCCAAACTCACCACCGTGGGTCCCCCGTGGCTCGCCCCGAGCTGGTGGGACGCATCCTTCCTCCTCCTCCTCCTCCTCCCAGCAGGCCCGGGCACAGGAACGGGAGACGGCAGGCCGAGACAACGGAATTAACTTTATTGGTTGGTTTTTTGTTTTCTAACTGCAGATTCAAGGTATACAACTGAACATTGCTATTTTCCTTATGAGACTTATAAATAAAAATACAAAAAATGTTCACTACAAAAAAATCTACCGTTAGTAGGATGTAAAAAATATTCTCTTTGCTCTAGAAGGCACGAACTTCACTTAGTGACACATGGAGAGAAAAAAACCTGCAGCAGTATATTCTTCTTCTTCTTTTTTTTGTCTTTTTTTGTGGTTTTTTTTTTTCCTCTGGCAGAAACACTGAAGTCTTACAAAGAAACGCATCTGAATCTACACAGGACGAAGGCAGATGTGGAGAGCTGCAACTAGGAGACACCACAACCTGGGGGGGGGTTTGGGTTGTTTTTTTTTTCTTTTTCTTTATTTTTCAGGAAACTTTCAGCTAACGGCATCTGTGGCTAGAGGACAGAGAGGACTCGCAAGCAGAACCGCAAGGGAGCGAACGGTGAGGGGAGGGGGGGGGAGGAGGAGGAGGAGGAGGTCGTACAAAAAATAGGAGCTGATAGATACTCTGAGAAAACCAAAGGGGAGCTTGGGCACCTTCTGCGCCCGGGCCCAGAGAGGTGCTGAGGTAGACGGAACGAGGACAGCGACGGACCCGAACCACGAGCGGCAACACAGAGCAACGGGGCGGGCAGGCGGGCGCTCACGACACCGACGAGAAGCCAGGGGGGAGGGAGCCCGGGGCCGCGGGGCCCCGCGGGGCGCTTGGTCCTCACTGCTATGATACACATATATATACTTATATATATATGGAGGGGCGGCGGGGGCTGCGCCGCGGCAAAGGGACGCGGGGCCGCGCGCCCGGGGCACCGCGGCATCGCTCCGACGCCGTCGCAGCCGGGAGGCTGCGGCACTAAGGGAGGGAGGGGGGCGGCGGGATGGGAGGGGAGGTTAAAGCAAAAAAAGCCACGCGAGCTCGGCCGCGTGCTCGGCAGCGCCGGTGCGCCGCGGGGAGCCACCGCACGCGCGCCGGGAATTGCAGCAACTTCCGTGTGAAAGAACCGTGGGTGGGGTTTTCGTTTGTGGTTTTTGTTTTTTTTTTTTAAATATTTTTTTCCTTTTCTTTTTTCCTTAGGCACAACAATCAAACAAGCCGTTCTCCACAGTCACATCCCGGATTGTACAGCAGCGGCGTCCGCCCCGTGCGGAGCAGCAAAGCCGGACCGGGGGGCACGGGAGGATGCTGCACCCGCAGCCGCATCCCTGCTCGGCACCGGGAGAGGCGGGCCGGGCCGCGGGCCGGACACCATCCCGCTCCCCCCGACTCCTTTCCCCCCCCCTTCACCCAAACGCAGCAAAACGACAAAAAAAAGCGGCGGCCGCAAGCGCCGCGCGGGATGGAGGCGGCCGAGCCCGCGCCTGCAGCCGCGAAGGAGAAACACAACAAAACCGAACACAAGAGGTAGCTTCAGAACCGACGCCCCCGGCCCCGCGGGGCCGGGCAAAAAATACCAGTTTTGGTAAGGATAATGCACAACGGGAGGCCGGCGGGGACGCTGCTGCCGCGCCGCCCCTCCGCCGCCAGCGCCGGGCAGGCGCCTTCCCGGCCACGCCGCCCCCCGTCCCCCCCAAATCAAGAAAAGCTCATGAGGTCACAAAAAAACGAGGTAATTTCAAGTAAAATGTGCTAAATGCGGAAACATTCCAAAAGAAAGTTCAAAAAAACCCAACGAAGAGCAAAAAAAAAACCAAAAAACCAGCAGCGAGCGAAGCCACCGGCCGTCGGGTGCCCCTCGCCCCCGGGCTCCTGCAGCTGAGGGCTGGGCAAAACACCGCGCTCGGCACCGTCCAGGTGCCCCGCCTCAGCGGAAACCGCGGGGCTCCGCTCCGGCGGCGCCTGCACCCGCGCCGGCATCGACCGTGCATCACCGAACCGGCCGCGTCTCCCCGCGGGGGCTTCGCCCTCGCCCCCTGGGAAGGCGGGGAAGGAAGGGGAAATGCATAGAGAGGTCTTTGGTCAGGGGGAGGGCGGCAGCCCCCGGCGCCCACCCAGACCCCGGTGGCACCGCGCGGCGCCCCGGCCCGCAGCCGGTTCCCTACCCCGAACACCCTCCCTCGGCCGGGATCCCCCCCGAGGACGCGCTCGCTGGAGCGCTTGCGGCTCGCCGGATGCCGGCACTCTCCCACCTGCGCCGCCGCGGCCCAGGAGTGTGGGAGGCCGCCCGAAACGGGGGGCCGAGCCCCGCGCGGAGCCGTGCCCACACGCGAGCTCGGCTCCACGGCAGGGTCTCCGTGGTGGGTAAAGGAAACCGGGAATTAAAGCCTTCCCAGAGTGCCGGCCGTACGCACGCTTTCGGGGAAGGGTGCCGCTCCTACGCGGACCTCCCGGCAGCGCCGGCGGCCGGCACCAGCGGCGACGGAGGGGCCGGCCGGGGAGCCGATTCCCTGGGGGCTGCGAGGGGTGCAAACCGCCCCGCAGCGAGGGCAGCGGGCGCACGAGCAGCCGTGGAGGGGGAGCGGAGGGGGCCGGGGAAGGGGCCGGTGCGTCCCCCCGCCCCGGCACGAGCCGCGGGATCCTTCCGGCGAGGAGCAACGAACGAGAACCGAAAACAAACAAGGCCGTAGACGCTGCGGGTTTGGTGGGGATTATTTTGCCCAGTCCTCCGGCACTCAGCCCCGCCGCCCCGGCGCCTCCTCCCTCAGACGTAGCAGAGGTAGAGATAGGTCTTCTCTATCCGCCAGTCGGTGGGGATCTCCTCCGGCTTGTGGCCCTTCATGTGCTTCTGCATGGCGGAGAGGCTGGGGCAGTACTCCAGGCAAATGGTGCACTGGTAGGGGGAAGCGCCGTTGTGGGTCCGAAGGTGTTTGATCATGGCCGAGTAGTCCCGGGAGCGCTGGTGGCACAGCTTGCACTCGAAGGGCTTCTCGCCTGCGGGAGACAGGGGCGTCAGCGGGGGCTCGGGGCCTGCGGGCGGTAATTAACTGCCCGGCATCGACGCTGCCGCGGCGGGCGCAGCCGATAGCCGAGTAATGAACAGCAAAACCCATCTCGCTATTGATCCTCTATTTACAATAGTTACGTGCCGGCGCATCCAACGATTCCTTATCCCTGGCCGCTGCCCTGGTCCACCTCCGCCGGGGGGACGGGTCCGGCACCCCCCCGGCGCCCCCCCCCCGGCAGCACGTACCTGTGTGGACCCGATAGTGGGTCTCCAGCTGGTGCTTGAGGCTGAACTTCTTGCCACAGCCGTTGCACTCGTAGGGCTTCTCGCCGGTGTGGATGCGCTTGTGGCCCTTCAGCGTGCTCTCGTCCCGGAAGCAGCTGCCGCAGAACTCGCACTCGTAGGGGTGGTCGCCTGCAAGCACACGCACGCGTCAGGGCCACCGCCACCGCGCCGCAACGCTCCCCAGCCCGCGTTCACCCCCGGCACCCGCCACCGCCGCCACCCCAGGGGACGGAGCGTCCCGGCCGCCCCGGCGCGCCGCGCTGGTTCCCCTGCGGAGGGGGCGCCTGGGTCCGCGGCAGGGGGACGAGACCGGAGGGCACCGCCACCCTCCCGCCGCCGATCCCCGGGCTCTTCACCCGGCCCCCACCGGCACGGCCCCGGCCCCGGGCGCCTCCCGTGCTCCAGAGCAGGCGGCTGATAAATGAACTCCGGTTCGGCACCGAAGGCGGAACGATTTGAAGGAAAGGTGAGGGCTCCAGCTACTTATTTATTACAGCCGCGGAGGCAAGGACAATAAAGATAGATTGATCGTCCGAGACTTTGTTCATGAATATTTAAATATTACTGATTTGTCTTGTCACTGTAATTACAATTTCTCCGTGCCGCATATCCTACAAGCACAGTTGATGGTAAAGAATGGCCAACTGTATTTCACTTGTCCTGCTGCAGATGTGCGGAGCTGCCAAGCGTGTAATGTTCCCCGCATTTCATACATTTTCTTCAGCTGTGAAGGCTTAAGTCATCCACAATGACCTACGTTTTTTCATTATCCCCGTGTCAAACTGCACTCGTGCCTGGGCATAAATTGTCCTTCTCGTTATATACTCACAGGCCTGCGCCTCCGCTTCCTCTCTAAAATGATATTTTACTCGCTCCCCGCGCGCCGCAGCGGAGACCTGCGGCCCCTCGCCCCCGCTGGGCGCCCCAGGGGGATGCTCAGGATGCGGCTCGGACCCCCCCACCAAAGGCGGTGCCTGGCAGCGGCCGCGTGGCACTTCCCGCACCCAATTCCCAATTATCGCCTGGGCTTCCCATCCTATACTCGAAGGCGGGGGTTTTGCAGCCAGAGGCAGCCAGCGCTTCTGCAGGCTCGGTTTTTAGGAGAAGCCGCGTAAACGGGAGCCGGGGCCCCCGGAGGAGCACGAGCATCCCGCACCCCTGCGGGTAAAGCCACGCGGAACGACCGAACGCCCCTCGGCGCCGACGATCCGGGCGTTTTCTCGCGGCCGGGAGCCGCTGAAGCAGCGGAGGTTGGGGCGGGACACCCGCGGCCCGACCCGCAGCCCAGGTCACCGGATTACCGGCTATAAATACCTCCCGCGCCCGGCATTAACACGCTTATCATCCGCGCGCAACTCCCGCTTCCCACGTCGGGACCCCGAGCCCAGGCGCACGTGCGGGTCTGGAGGCTGCTGGCCCCAGCCCGGAGGGGGCGGCCCCCCGCGACGCTGCCCGCGCACCCCCCCAGCAGCGCCTTTTGCGCCCCCTCGGGGGGCCGCACGCGTGCACGCTGCTCGAGGGCAGGGAGGGGAAGGGACGTCCCGACTCAGCGCGCGTCTTCCTCCCCGCCAGCCATAAAAGCGCAGCCGAGGCGGGCGCTCGGGTGGGCAAAGGGTGGGCGAGGAGCTTCCCCGGCGCGGCTGCGACGCACGGCGGGGGCTGCGGAGCACCGGGCAGGCTCCCCCCGCGCCACCCTACTCGTCCCCAAGGGTTTGCTTCTTCCTGCGCCAGGGGGTTGTGCGGCCGGAGCCGAGCGATGGAGCTCACGGCGTGGCCAGGACCTCTCCCCCTGCCACCCCCTGCCCTGGGATGCCGGTGGAGGAGCCGAGGACGCGGCGCGGGCGCTCCGAGGACACGGCGTAAGGCGGTCGGAGGCGCGCTCTCCCGGAGCCGAGCCCGGCCCCCGGGGCTGCGCCACCGCCGCACCAGCTCCGTGGCGTGCAGGTCGCCCTAATCCCATTAGGGCCGAGCCCCAGCTGATTATGTGCATCTACCGCCCGTAAGCCGCTGGAGCGGGTCCGGTCGCACGTCCCCGAAGAAGGTCACGTGTCACCTTATACCGGATCAACTTATTACACGCAGCTTTGCTTTTTCCGTTTCGTTTTTGAAATCCCAACAACCTCGACTGTAGCCGCCTCGACGCTTTAAAGACAATTTTTCTTCCCCCCCCCTTTTCTTTTTTTAAGGAGCGGGGTGGAAGCCTGCCCCAGCCCCGCGCGGGGGGCGCCCCGGCGGCCGTGCCCTCGTACCTGTGTGGGAGCGGAGGTGCCTCTTGAGCGCGGTGTGGCTGGGGAAGGTGCGGTTGCACTCGCTGCAGATGTAGCTGCGCACCCCGGCGTGCACCTCCATGTGCTGCTGCAGGGCGCTCTGCGTCTGGAACCGCTTGCCGCACAGCAGGCAGAAAACGGCCATGTCCGTCCCTGCAAGAGAGGGGGAGATCCAGCTTAGGCGCCGCCCGGCACTGGGGACCCCCCTCCTGCTGCCCCACCGGGCGTTTGGGGGGCCCCCGCTCCCGCCCGGCGGCGGGGGGGGATGCTCCCGCAGTGGGGGGGCGGGATGGACCCCGAGAGCTGCGGGGCGCTGGGTGGCGTTGGGCACCCGCCGGTGGGACCCTGGCCACCCCGACCCTCCCGCTGCTGGCCCCACAGGGGAAAGGCTGGAAGGGGGTGGGGGGCTTCTAAGTGCATGGGAGGCAGCTGGAAGCCCCAGCCCTGTGATGCCCAAACGCCAGGCAGCCGCTGGGCGATCGCCGCATCCCCCTGCGCCGGCGAGAGCCGCCCAGCTCGGACCTCGCGGTGCCCGGGGGGAAGAGGACCCCAAAAAACACCCGCAAAGCCGCCCCGGGAGCAGGGGCTGGAGGCAGGAGGGCGACGCGCCCGCCCCCACGCTGCGCGCGGCCCCGGCCGTAACGCGGAGACGAGCGCCGCCCTAGCAGCCGCTTGCGATGCCGGCATCAGCGCAACGGCAGGAAAAAACCCGATACTTATGCACCGTCAATAAAAATATCAGACCTTTGTGTTATTAAACAATTTGCTTTCGTTTAGGCACAGCTGATTGTTCAGAGCCTACGAGTCAGGGCAAATTGTATTACGCGGGGAGATTAAGCAAATAAATGCTGGCTTTTTGGAGACATTAAAATGTGAGGACTATGGAAATAAAATTATCGAGAAAATTGTATTAGCAATTCATTAGCAGCAGCAAGATGTTCAAGGTAACCCACGCAGCCGCGCTGCCTCCGAGAGCAGCAGGGGCGGGGGGGGTGCTGCTCGCCGTGCTGCCAAAACCAGCCCGCGGGAACCCGGCGGCCAGGCCGAGTCGCCGGGGGGGAGCCCTCCGGGACCACGGTGCCGCGGGGCAGGGACACGCGGGCGGCGGCGGCGGCATCGCGGTCCTGCCTGGCGTGCCAGCGAAGGGCGCTCCCCCGGGGGGATGCCGGCAGCCGCCCCCCCCGCCAGCCCCTCGCCTCCAGCCTGGGGACCAGCATCCCAGAGAGCATTTTGGCGGGCACCATCGCCACCCCGGCGTCGTGGCACGGCGTGGCCAGCTCTGCCGGCAGGAGCCGCCGGGAGGGATGCTCAGTCCCAGCCTCGGCGAGGCCCGCAGCAGGCTGCCCCGAAACGCTCCGAAATCGGCAACCCCCCCCCCGTGAAACGGGAATAAAAGCAGCAAGAGAGGCGGCCCCGCGCGGGAGCCGCCTTTCTCCCTCCGCAGGGATTTATCCTGGGGGGGGCGCGGGCTCGCGCGCCCCCCACGCAGCTGCGGACAAAACGCTCCGGAGACATGAAAAAAAAAAAGGAAAAAAAATAAAAAAAAAGCAGCCAGCCCCAAACGGGCCGTGCAAAGCAAATCCCGAGAGGTATGCGGCCCCGCGGCCCTCGGCGGCCCCGGCGGTGACAGCAGGACGGGTCAAAGGTCCCCGGGGCTGAGCCCCCAGCGCCGCGGCCAGCTGCGGAGCGGAGGCCCCGGCCGGCGGGACGCCGGCCCCGATAAATCTGCCGCCAGCAGCCCCCGCTGGGGCTGGGGACAATGGGCTCCCGCGGGGGCGGAGGGCAGGACAATGCCGCCGGGCCGGCGCGCGGGGCCGTAACAAATCCTCCCTGGCACCGTAGGGCCCTCATTTGTGAAACTAATTGGCCCCCGCTCGAAAAAAAAATGGGCCGACTCCGGCAGCCGCGGCGCTGGGGACGAGCTGCCTCGTGCACGCACGGGGGACGCAGCCGCTGGCCCGAGGGGACGGCGCTGGGCCCCCGGAGCTGGGCACCCCCCGGGACCTGCGTGCCAGGGCCTGCGAGAGGCGCTTTTCTCTTCTCTTTCTTTTCTTCTTTTTAACGTAAGGCGTTGGTAAATGAAGACTCGCCCCGAGCGGGGAGGTCGCCGCGCACCAGCACGGCTCGCAGGGGCGCCCGGCGTTAGCCACCGCCCGCCAAGAGTGGAGCATCTGCGGGGCACGAAGGCTGGTGCGGGGACAGAGGATGCGGGAAGCGGCCCCGCATCCCAGCATCGCGCCCGGCAGCGGGATGCAGAGGACCAGGGCCAGGCACCGAGGCGAGGCACTGCTTGCCGGCAGCCCCGAGGCTCCAGCGATGCGGCTCTCCAGCGGCTGAGCGGCGCGGCACCAAGCAGGGGCTCGGCCGGGCACCGTCCCGCTGCCGGCGGTCAATGGAGTTGATTTTTTTCCCCCTTTTTGAAGCCGCACGCATGGCGATGTCCCACCTTTGGAGAGAGAGGACGAAAGCTCACGGGAGGGTCCCCGGGGTCGCTGCCGACCTGCGGCGTCCAGGCGCCGGCAGTGCCAGGCTCGCCGCCGGCAGAGCCGCACCGGGCGGCGCGGGGACGCGGCGCCGATGTCCCGCCCCGCGCGCGTCCCCGGGCTCCCAGCTGGAGCCGCCCCGAGCCAGCCCTCGGCCACGGGAAGAAAAATCACCCCCGACGAAGAGCCGCCGCCGCCCCGAACCAGCGAGAGACGGATTTATTCATTTCCCTGACGTTTTAATGGTTTCTCCCCTTTTTGCGGGAAGATGATTACAAATTAAGCGGCATTTAAATGCTTTTTACTGTCAACAATTAAAAGGGGCGAAGGCGGGCGAGCAATTCATTCCCCGGGAAACGCGGCGGCTCTCGGCGGGCGCCGCCGGCCCTTCCCTCTACTGTACGCCGCACAATGGCCCCGAGCGCGCCATTAATTTTGCAGGATGTTCAAAAGCAAATTAAAATATAAAAAGCCCCCGGGCACAAAGATAGATACCGGGGGAGGGGGCGGCGCAGGTCAAGCTTGCGGAATTAAAGTCTTAGCAACCGGGGAGGTTGAGGCGCAGCCCGGTTACATCGCGCGCGGCGGCCGCCTTCGCCCCTCTTCCCCGGCTCCACGCAGCTGCGCTGGCACGGCGGCCGCCGGCTCAGCCGCGGGGTTCGCTGGCAGGAGCCGGAGCGGGCTGGGTGGCCCAAAATCCGGTTTTTAGGGGATGGATGCTTGCTCCGGGGAGAAACCCCCCCACGGCGGCAGGCCCGGAGGCGCGCGTCCCGGTTCCCAGCGGCGCGACCGCCGGGGATGTCAAGACGAGCAAGATGCGAGCGGCGATATTTGGGGGCTTTTCCGCCCCCGCCCGGCCTGCGGCGAGGGGCGCTGCCAGCCTCACGGCGTTGAGCGCAGCGCCGTCTCCCGCCCGCCACCTCCGCGAGAGGAGGAGGAGGAGGAGGAGGAGGAGGAGGAATTAAACCACAAGCCCACGCGGCGAGGGAGGCAGGGTGGGCCTCCCTTCGGAAGGGAGCCGGGCGCGCGCCCGCGCCGCCAGGTTTAGGATGCGGGAGGCGCGCCGGCGGGAGAAAGGCGACACGTCCCCTTTAAAGGGAAATATAATTTACAGTGTGCAGCCAGGCGGCCCATAGTTTCAATCTCGTTTACTATAGAGAAAACTCTGCGAGCTGTTCTCTATCCCACAAATCCGATTTAATCAGACAAGCCAGCCAGCGTGGCTTGAAGTAAAAACGGATAATTAGTAAACAGAGAGCTACTTCAGTGCTTCATTGGCATTCGAGCCGGGCGAGTGTGTCGCATTTAAAATGCAGTCTGATGAAGTTTACAAAATCAAACCATTTGTTACTCCTATTGAAGAGGCTTCAGGCCACTTGCAATTAAATTGGAATTAGTGCTCGGAATGAGATACAGCAAATTCATACTAAAAAGGGATCTGACTTTCAGACATTTGACTTCAAGTTTTCCCCCCTGCCCCCCCGCGCGCGTGCGCACTCCCGCCGGCCCCCCAGACCCCGCGGCAGCACCGCTGAGCCCGGACCCCCGAGGCGGGCGGGCGCAGGGGGACCGGGGACGCTCCGGCAGCAGGGGAGGGGGCAGCAGCTCCGGCGCTCCCCGGGATGCGCAAACCCAAACCGCCCCTCCCCGAATCCTCCTCTCGGCGCTGCCACCTCGTCCCCGCCTTTCCCCAGAGCGGCGGCACGAGGCTCGGACACCGAGGCGGGTCTGTCCATCCGCTGCGGCAACGACCAACGGCCTCGGAAACCCGGAGCCAAGGCTGCGGAGGGGTGCGCCGGGAAGGCTCCGGCATCACCGCAGGCACTGAAGGATGCCGGAGCCGCCTCCGCGCCCACCGTGAAACCCCCAAACCCCCGACTCGCGCCCTGCGGACCCGGGCGCTTCAGTGAGGCTCAGCGCCCCTTCAATCTCCGTGCTTAAGGGGGCCTCTTGCGCGACGCGCGTGCCCAAGCGGCGCGCTGGCAGCGCCGCCCTTGCCGGGACCGAGGCAGATGGTGCCAAACCACCCCGGCCCCGCGCAGCAGGAGCCCGGGGGCTGCTGGCTCTCCCCAGGCGGGGCTTCAGGGGCGTCTGGCGTTCTTTTGTCAGCGCGTCTCGGGCTCCCTACCAGCCTCCACCGCCCGGGCAACGCTGCTGGCGCGTGTGGAAAGCAGCGTCGGGGGGGGGACGGTGGTTTCAGCACCCACGGGGCGGTGGGGGCAAGCGGGTGAAAGCAGGGAGCCCTCTCTTCAGCCCTGCCTGCGGGAGGTGGCGGCGGCGCCGGCAAGGGGTGCATCGCCCGGAGCATCCCCCCGCACGGCGCCATGGCTGCCGTCACGCGCCGCCGGCCTCGCCTCGCCCCGCCGCTGCCCGGCAGCCGCCCCGGCTCGGACAACGCGTGCGAGGGTAGGATTTGAGAACCGTCAGAGCTGGGGGGGGCTTAAGCACGGACTTAAGGTGCTGGGCTCAGCTCGGCACGGAGGGCTCCCTGGGGCACGCATCCCGCTGGCACCCAGCCGAGGAGGAGGAGGAGGAGGGGTGGTGAAGGACAGGCAGAAGCAGCGGGTGCTGGTGCAGTCCCAGGGATGCCGGCCGGCAGCACTGGCACCGAGGTTGCGTTTTGCCCCGGGAGGGCAGCGGATGCGCGCTGCTCGGGGTAAGAAGATTAACCCAGTTTCAGGATCTGTTTTCGGGATCATTACGAAACCAAAAGCGGCGTTTTCGGCGGCAGCGCCCAAGCAAACCCACGGGGCGGAGCCCTCCCCGGGGGCTGCTGTCGGGATACGTGACGCCTGCGCACGTGCGTGGGCGCACGGGTTTTTACGGCCTCCCAGGTGCTGCGGTGCGGCACGGGAGCAACGGCGTTGTTGGGGGCAATGATGGCACCCGTTAGCCGTGCCGGCACCCATTAGCCGTGCCGGCACCCGTTAGCCGTGCCTGACAGCCCCTCCAACCTTCGTGGTTAAGTAGAGGGAGGGGGGGTAAACCCCCGGATGATAAACGCACGAGATGAGCGCGCTCTGCGTCGGCGTCACCAAGTCATCCCGGTTTCAAAGGCTGCCTCCGGACTCGGCGGCTCGGCTTCCACGCTAATTAACATCTTTATGGAAGGCAAATTCTCCCACGGGGGCAGTTGTTTGATTATTATTATTTACTTGGAGATAGCACCGCTTTCTTCCCAACTTTAACTGACTACGGGAAATTAATTCTTAAAAAGCAGCCGGTGCTGCCCGCTCCTCTGCTGCTGGTTTGCCTTTGGGGGCGGGGGGGGGCTGGATGCGGCCGCCCTGGCTGCAACAGGAGTGCAGGGCCCCCCCCCCGCCACCGCGGCACCCGCTCGCCATTTAACAGCACCTAGAAAAACTCGGGCGTCGGAGCAGATGTACGACATTGACCTTGCAAGCACAGGGGATTACACACGCACACCCCCCCCCCCGCACATCTACACGCTTCGTTTTGTGCCCCCATGGCGACGCACGGCGCTGCCTCCCAGCCGGCCGCTCCCCCCGGGGCAGGGTGCGCACCGGGGACGCTCGAAGCCTGGGTGCCCGCAGCGAGCCGGGGGAGCGGGCGGCGAGCCCCGGGCCGCGGCTCCGGCACGGGCAGCTCGCACCCGCCGGGGGTGATTTATTCCGGGGGCCATCTGGAGGCGGGGGACAATGCGGGCCCGCATGCCGGTGACCCGGCGCATTAGTCACACCCTCCCCGCTCGACCTCTCCGGCTCCCTTTGAGCGCAGCGGGACGAGCGCGTCCCCTTCTCGCCTCCCTTTCGGGGGGCCCTTTGCTCCCCTCGGCGGCACCTCGCCCCCTCCCCTGCATCTCCATCGCCACCCTCATCATCATCACCGTCGCCGCCGTCTTCCCTCATTGCGCTTTTCTGCGATTGCTCAGGCAAGAGAGATTAGGAGGGAGCGAGCGGGGAGGGAAGGAGCCCGGCGACTATTAGCGGCGGCGGCTTTATGGCAACAGGCACACAACTCATTCGTTTCGTGTTTCGCGGAATATAAAAGCGCCGAAACATTTTAATTTTAAATTCTTATCATTGAATTTACTGCTTTTCTCTCGCAATGATTTGTGTTGCTTTTTAATTTTTACAGTCTCTACAGAAGCCAGATGCTACCGCCTAGGGCCAAAATAATAAAACCCCGCCGCAGTCGCGAGTTACAGAACAAAAAGGAAACGCGCGGCTGACAGAAGTTAATATCTCAATTTAACAGTGCTGCTCCGCTAATGATCCTTTGATATGTGTTTATTTAGAAAGGTCTGATCTTGACCTTGAAAGCAAACGAAACCGCAAAGTCTTTATGGGAGAGGAGAAAGACTTTATTTATAGACTGGCTTTGCGTCAATCACGGCGGCAGCTGGGCCCGCGCCGGGCGACGCGCTGCCAGCCAGCCCGCAGGTCCAGCCGGGGCGTCAACCGAGGCGGGTGTTTCAGGGGGCTCGGGGGGGGGTCGGCTACCAAGGAGGACCGCGATGTGCCCCCCATCTCCGGGGCAGGATGCCGAACCTGCCTACAAACCCCGGGATGCGGGCGGCTGCTCACCTACGAGGGATGCTCGCCCACCAGGGATGCTGACCCACGAGGGATGCTCGCCCACGAGGGATGCTCGGGAGGGGCAGCGGCCTGGGCGTGCCCCCGTCACCAGCACAGGGAGGGCACAGGCCGCCCCCCAGCATCGCCC
>JAKFQP010001258.1:5216-16678 GCA_023375905.1 Nycticorax nycticorax | reverse complement strand
CCTCGCCTCGTTCCTCCGCTGCCGGAGAAGGGGCCGCTGCTTTTCCCCCTGCCACGAGCCCCTTCCGCACGGCGTCGCAGTGAGGGGGCCGCGCGGGCCAGGAGAGCGCGAACACGCGTCGGCCGCTGTCCTGTGGATGGGAGAAAACATCGCGCCCGAAACGAGCTCGTTAGGGGCCCGTTTGGTAAATGCAGAGCCTGGGTGTTTTTCTATAGGTGACACCACGGCAGGGTTCTGGCTGAGCTTTGCCAGGAGGCAGCCTGGGAAGGGGTTGCACATATTTTGGAGGGACGCCGTCGGTCCGCCGGGCTGCTGCGAAGGTGAAGAGGTGGCTGGGGCACGGTCCGTAATTACCTATGCAAGGAGCAGCCGGCGAACGCTGAAGGGCTTTTTAATTAGCAGCCAAAGGCAAAGCAGGATTCGACAGCAGGGAAGCTGAAGTCAGCAAAGTCAAGGTGGAAATAAGAGGCCAGCTTTTACCAGTGAGGGTAATTAAGTGCCGGCAGAGCGCAGCGTGAGGCGTGAGGAATTGCCGTCATTCAAGGACCTTAAATCAAGGAGAGGATTTTCTGCTGCAGACGCTTGCTCTCCCTCCAACCCTGCTCCGGCACCGTTCACCACCCGGCCTCGGGTCGCGTGAGCCTGTGCTGACCTGGGTGCCACCATCCCCGCGTGGGATCATCCCTGCTCATTTCCAACGAGCCGGGCAGGGAATTTAGGGGGGGGAAGGGGCTGCTTTCCCACCTGACCTGCAAGCAGTTTGGCCACCCTCTTCCTGGTGCGCGCGACACCTTGTGCAAACATCCCTTCTGGCACGGCAGGCTTCTCTTGGTGGGACGTAGCAGGATTTTTTGCCTGCAAGGGGCTGGCTCCTTGGGGCACGGAGAAGCTGGCGCTCCCACCCTGCAAGGGGAAAGCTGGGATCGTTTGCTGGCAGTTTTGGGAGAAAGCCGGGCTGGAGCAGGGCTCCTTGGCTATGACATCTCCTGAGGTCCCAACGCCTTCACCAGTGACCGAGAGGTTGGGATTTAAGCCAAACCTGCCCTCCTGCTACACATTAATTGCAAAAATAAAACAATGATCAGGGCGCTAGATGGAGCCGGACGCGCTAGCGAGAGGTTATCCTCCAGGAGCTGATGGTTTGGGTGGGGGACGGCAGCAAAAAAATCAGTATTTGGGGCTGGCTGGAAAGCTGCTCCCGCTCATACCAATTCCTTGACGCGGTCTTTCCTTTCTCAAAAATAAACAGGAACCGTCTGGAAAGCCCCTGTGCGGGGAGGAGCAGAATCGCCCAGAATAAACAAACACACGGAGAGAGCCCAGGCTGAGTTCATCCAGCCGGTCGCTCCCCGCTGCCAAGGGTGGCGAAGGACGAGGATGGAGCTCAAAGCGTCTTGGGGGAGGGCGAGAGCACATGGGGCTCTTTCCCTCAGTTAGCAGGATTTTTGGGAACGGCCTCCTCGTGCCAGAGCCACCGCGTCCCTCCTGCAGCGTGGCCTTCTGCTCTCCCCAAAATACCCCCCGCAGGATCAGCCTTTGGGCCGGTTTTAGTTACAAGCAGGTTAAGGGGATGGGAAAAGCAAAGGCCGTGCCTTTATTTACGGCACGTAACTGGAAGAAGCTTCTCACTTCTGCTTTTAGGGTTGGGGTTCTTTCGGGCCCCGGCTGCTTTTCCCCGTGGGTTTCCCCGTTCGTTGGACTCGAAGCCCAGCAAAGTGCCGCCGTCTCCGGCTGGCACGGATCCCCGCGGCGGCCTCGCCGATGCCCTCCCGATCAGCCCGCTGCTCTCCCACAAGCCCGGGGAATAAAGACGCGGCAGGCGTGGAGCCGGAGCGAGCCACAAGTCTAGCTTTGTGTTCATAAATATTATTAAGATGATGAATTAAATATGAATTTTGTTTCAGGCGTAACTTCAAAATCACCAAGAGACCCAAGGCGCTTGTGTTGCATAAATGCTCGGCATGTTCCTTAACACGATAGATCGACTCCCTTGGACATAGGCTTCGGGATCGGCATGGATTGAGCGTTTACGCAGCTCGAAACGCAGATACACCTCTCCTCGGCCTGGTTTTTTTTTTTGAAATGTACTTACATGTTTTTAGCCGACCGAGTTAGGGCTCCTGGGTGCTGGGGCTTTTTCTGCCAGGGAAGCGGCGTCTCCGAGCCCACTAGCTCTGCCTTATTAATCTTTCATGTCCTGATAGCGATATTTTGTGACTGACAGCTGGCAGGACAGGGCTGGAAGAAGCCGGCCAGTTATTTGCTCTTCACCATCTTCAGTTCAAAATGAAAAAAAAGCAAAAAAAAAACCTCTCTAAAATGGGAAAAAAACCAAACCCCAAACTGTACAAAGAGCTATGAGTTTCTTGCCCTCAGGTTTTGGCTATATTGCCCCTCAGGGCTGCGGCACTCGGCTTTAACCTCAGCAATACTTGCTGCCCTCTCAACCGTGAAAGGCTGAGCGGCTTCATCCCTCTGGGGCTGGAGAACGCGAGCCGCAACAGCACTCACCTCGCCCCGCCAGCGTGGGGCACCTGCAGAACCTCTCCCCGGCGCAGTATGGGTGGTGAAGGCTCCTTCCCCACTCCAAAAACGGCCACGCAACGCTCCAGGCCACCACAACGCTTCTCTCCTGCAAGCAAGTTAAAAGCCTTGTGAGATTTCACGCAAGAAAATAAACCATCGCTACTGCGGGATGGCCAAGGCAGGGCAAAGCAGTAATTATCACTAATTAAGCACAGACATCCGTCCCGTGCGAGCCGCTACCAACGGAATGATTTGCAGCAGGGGCAGGGGATGGAGGTATCTGCCAGCTTGGCCCAGCCTCCCCACTCCCCTTCAGTGGGGATATCCCACTCCGTTTCCATGAAAAAATAGGGAGATAAATGGGATTTGACCCCATCGCCACTGCTGAACAACACAAAAAGTGGGTTATTTTTCCCCCTCAAAGAGAAAAGGTATTGGGAGTCAACCTTCAGCCAGCGGGCTGCACCAGTGTGAGCAGCCATTTGGTATTTCAGGCAGAAACCATGAGGCGCCAGCTCCTGCCGCGGGGTGACAACCTGGGGTCCCACCACAGCTGGGGGACCCTCGGGCGCCAGCACGGTCCTGGAAAAGCAAGAGGGTTTTTTGTGGGCTTGGGAGGGAGGCGAGACCTCCTGGCTTTCCTCTGCATCCTCACGGAGGGGAGATTTCAGGGAATGGGGATTACTCCCTCTGTTTCAAATCCCCCACCAGGATCATTCAGCTCCTTCCTGGGAACGCTGCGGGATGGCTGAAGAGGGCCGAAAACAGAGACAACAGAGGAGTAAACGGCCAAAGCAACCGTCCCCAACGATCCACAACCCCACACGCTGAATTTCCAAAAAAAACCCCAAACCCCCAAGTCTGCCACAGGAAAAGGCAGTTTTCAGAGACACTGTCACCAAAGGGTGGCAAAAGAGAATAAATAAAGACCGAGTCGGGGGTTCTCAGAGAGTTTTATTGAACTAAGGTGAAAAAGGAGCGGTAACAAACCGCGGATAACGGTGACAAACCGTCTGGGCTCAGTTCAATTCACTGAATCAAGCGTAGTGTAAAGTGCATGGGTTTCAACCCTCCTGTAAAAGAGGAAAGAAAAGAGTTTAAAGCACCTTTGCGATCTGCAGAGTCCCTGGAGAGGAAGGTGCTCGGGCTCAGTCCAAACTTTGCTTTTAAAGACGAAGGATGCAGCGCCGGGTGCAAGTGACGCTTCGCTCGCTGCGCCAGCTCTTTCTGAGCTGGGAAAAACTCGTCGCATTCACCTCCAGAAGAGTCTCCTGGTCTCCTTTCCTGGTTCATTGCCATGAAAATGGGATTCTTCCCTTTGCAGGGATTGCCGCCTCCGGCTGCCGCTAGCTGCTGCGGAGCGGTTTGGCGTACGTCGGCTCCATGAGGTGGTAAATCAGGAGCAGGAACAGGCACCCCAGTAAGACCAGGCTCATCACCGCCAGGAGGACAAAGCGGCCGATGAAGAAGGTGTCCACGATCTGCGGAGAGCAGGAAAAAAACCTCAGAAACCCACACCATGCATTACAGCCTCGGTCTGCGCCAGGGGCCTGGAGGGAGCACGCCACGCCCTGCAAGAGAGGACTGTCCAAGGTCACCCCAGGAGGACAACCTTTGGGGCTCCCCCAGGTTTCTCCCTCGCTTTTCATTCCTGACACGGGTGCTCTCTGTGGGAAGCAGGGCGCACCACAAACGATTGAAAGAAGAATCCCTTTCCTCTGAAAAAAAGCCGCTCGTGGGAAAGCTGATGTGGAGGAAAAGAGCAGCACGGGACCGAGCACAGGGAAGAAACACAAGTCAAAACCTGCAGCAGCTCTCCCCAGGCACAAACCTCCCAGCACTGCGAGGAACTGCACATTTCCCTTTTAGAAGGGAAATGGGGGGAAAAAGGAAAAAAAAAGATTTTTGAAAAAAAGAAGATACAAGGCAAGACACAATGAGAAGCCAACCGCGAGAAGGCTGGTTACGAAATCGTCCTCTCGGCTCCCGAGACTACCCCAGAGCTTCGCTCACCCCCGGCTCCGTTTTCCGAAACGCATTAGCACACGCTCAGCCTTGGTGTTGCTGCAGAAGGAGTCTCTTGTGAGCGACGCGTTGGCTCCTTCTGCATGTTTCACTTTTTAATTAGCCAATTAGTAGAGTTTCGGTGCAGAAAGCCCAGGTCATGTATTATTGATAGTCAGGGCAGGTCCAGTCCAATTGAAGATCCAAAAAAAAATAAGCTTTCAATTTCTGTTGGCCTCCCGGGCACAAACACGCGCTCGGCTGGCTGCCCTTCATCTCGCTGCCAACCTTTACACGAGCAGGTCCCACGCAAAGCAGAGAAAAGAAAAAAAACTTACAGGGATCTTTAGTAGCGATTTACACAGATCACAATCTAGAAGAGCAATAATTAATGTGCATTAATAATAGAACAGAGGAAGCTGCACCTAAAATGCCACAAAAATTTGTGTATTCAAAGCTCAAAGAGCGCTGGGAAAGCTCAAGACGGCAGCTCAGGCAGTGGTCATGCAGGCAGCCTGATGCGACCCGAAGTCGGGGGAGATCCCTGCGCCTGACAGCACAGACGAGGGGCTGTCTGAAAACACAGATGGCTCCATGCTTGCGCACGAAAATAACCTACAAGAGAGCCAAAACGCAGTTACTGGGCTTTAAAATAGAAAACAGAGCTGGGGGAAAGTGAAAGGATGCAGAATTAGAGGGAAAGTCGTCAAAACTACCTGCCACATGGCTACCAGCACGCTCCGAGGTGCGTTGGAAGACGGAGGCAGGTGGGAGCACAGAGAGCCAGGACCAAGCTGTGAAAGGGGGTGGCAGAGGGGGAGCAGAAGCTGCTCGAGCTCAGGGCTGGGAGGGATAAAATTACGGGTGCAATTCCTGCACAGAGCCCCTTGGGCCTGGGGATGGCAGAACGTGAGCTAAACCCCACGGGCCATGTATAACGGTGTGTAAAAAAGGGGGTTTGTTAAGGAAATAAATAGGTCCCTGCTCTGCGAGCGACACAGCCTGCCCCAACGGGAGCCTGCGAGCTGTGGGAGCCAAAAAGGCAGCGCAGGGCCAGCCCTGAGGGACAGGCTGAACCCCAGGGTGTGAGGGCAGCCCTTGGGGCCCATCCCTGAGGGACAGGCTGAACCCCAGGGTGTGAGGGCAGCCCTTGGGGCCCATCCCTGAGGGACAGGCCCATTCCCAGGGTCTCAGGGCAGCTGCTGGGGCCAGCCCTGAGGGAAAGGCTTAACCCCAGGGCCTCAGGGCAGCCCTTGGGGCCCATTCCTGAGGGAAAGGCTGAACCCCAGGGCCTCAGGGCAGCCCTTGGGGCCTATTCCTGAGGGACAGGCCCATCCCCAGGGCCTCAGGGCAGCCCTTGGGGCCCATTCCTGAGGGAAAAGCTGAACCCCAGGGCCTCAGGGCAGCCCTTGGGGCCCATCCCTGAGGGACAGGCCCATCCCCAGGGCCTCAGGGCAGCTGCTGGAGCCAGCCCTGAGGGAAAGGCCCAGGTCTGGGCCACATCCTAACAGCACCAGCCCACCCCCGGGGCCTTGGGGCAGCCACTGGGGCCCATCCCCGAGGTAGAGGCCTGTCCCTGGACTCCATCCTGAGGTAAAAGCCCATTCCTGGGGCCTCGGGGCGGCAGCTGGGGCCTTCCCTGAGGTAAAAGCCCATCCCTGAGGCACAGGCCCATCCCCGCGCCTCCCCCGAGGTAACACCCGCCACCCCCGGGCCCGCTCGGCCACCCAGGCCGTGGCGTGGGCTCACCTCCACGGCGGCGACGGTGGCCGGGCGCTCGTCCTCCCGGGGGAAGAGCAGCAGCGCGGCGCTGAGGATGGCGGCTCCCAGCGCCACCAGCACCACGGCGAACCTGCGGGGAGAGGCGGGCGGAGCGGCCTCAGCACCGGGCCCGGCCTGATCCCCATCCCCATCCCCATCCCCATCCCCATCCCCATCCCCATCCCGCTCCCCCCCCCGCCGCCGCTCACCGGGCCCTGCCGGCCGCACGGGCGAGCGCCAGGCAGAGCAGGAGCGCCAGCGCCCAGAGGAGCTGCAGCACCAGCACGCCCGGCCCCACGCCCAGCACCGTGCCCGCCATGCCGCCCCCGCTGCCGCTTCCCCCTAGCAACCGCGCCGCGCCGCAGCGGACAAGCCAATCAGCGCCGCCCGCCGCTCGCCCGCCGCTTCCCATTGGCTGCGGGGCGGGGGGCGGGGGCGGGGCCGCCGCTTTTCCCGCGCTGCGAGGGGCGGCGCTGCGGGTTCGGGTCCCGTGCGCCCCGGACCCCGGACCCCGGACCCCGGACCCCGGACCCCGGACCCCGGACCCCGGACCCCGGACCCCGGACCCGGACCCGGACCCGGACCCGGACCCGGACCCGGACCCTCCTCCCGCCGCTGCCCCTCATCCCGGGGAGCGCTCCCGGTGGAACGGGAATTCCCCCCCGCCCTCCTCCCGTCGCAGACGGATCGGTCCCTAATTAACCCGGCGCGGCTCGTTGCACGGCCGCCAGCCGGCTCCTGCCCACCCCGCTGCAGGGAGCAGCTCGGTTTGAGCAAGGCCTTGGCCCCAACCCCCTGCAATTTAACTGCCCGCACCCTCAAAATATTTAGGGCCAAAATCCGGCAGGTTTGGTTAATACAACCACGGCTGTGGGACAGCCGCACCGGGCGGCGAGGGCCTCTGAGCCAAGCCACGGAGGCTTGCCCGTGCACCGAGCATTTTTTAATACCAAGACGAGGAATTCCCATTTAAAACCCCTTTTTCTGCCTGTTTTTAAATCCCGGCTCTTCCCCATCGCATCGTGGCCGTCGGATCCGTCCGTAGGGTTTGGTGGGTGACTCGATGCTGGTGCTCGTGGCTCGTCTACCAGTTAACCCCCAAAAAGTAAATACATATTCAGTTGTTCCTCTCAAGTCCCTGCAGTCTGATGCTTTCGACTGCATGAAATGTCACGTCGCTGCTGTTGCCTTGCTGTCATTTCTTTCAATGGGAGGAATAAAATGGCGATTAATTATGCTGCGCGGCGCCGACCTGCCTTTCCCGGCGATGAAATCAAAGTCGCCAGCGTGACACCAACCAGTTGGGCAAGCGGAGCGCAAACTGTCTCCGACACCTGCCTTCCCTTGGCATCGAGCAGGAGCCGCCTGCCAACGCATTAAATCGGATGTTTGATAGCAAACTCCTTCTCGTGCCGTTAATCCCACCGGAGAGGGGTTGGGGTTTTTCTTGATCTGCAACCCCCACGTTGGCGATGTCCGTCTTTGCCATCGTTTTCCCAACCCTTCCCAACCCTTCTCTTATGTTACTGCCCCCGTTGCCTGCTCCTGCTGGCAATCTGAAGCGATAAATTTGCTCCTGTTGCTTGAGAATCTCCCTTAGCTTTTCTCTTTTTTTCCCCATTTATTTGCATTTTTGGACCCGGGTAGTTTGTAAAACCCCGAATTTCTTCATAGCCTCGTTCCTAGAGACCCTTCTCTTTCGGCTCTTCCTTCGGCTTTCCATCTAGAAGTGATCATTTTTGTCCATCAGCCAACAAGGCTTTTCCTTTGCTGAATTTTGCCCTTCTGCCTCTTATCCCCAGCTTTAACAACGGCCTCTGTAACGCATTCCTGTACCGACTCGGTCTATTCACTATTTATCATCTCCCTCATCTCCTCTTGGTGCTGCCTGGTGGTTTCTTGACGCTGGCAATGACGATGTTCAGCAAATGAAAGAGGTTGCGGCAGAGAGCTTGAATCATCCAGATACCGAACCCACTGCTGGACCACCCCAGGTCCCAGATATTTGGCCAGAGGTCGAAGAATAAATCTGATATTTGCCCCGGCAGCCACAGCCAGCGGTCAGGTTTTAGCCGTGTTGTTTGTTGGCTTTAATCCCATCTGTTGTATCCACAGTTAACGGTAACTCCAGCACTAAGATTTGGAGATGAAATGATGCCCAGCATCCCAACGCACTCCAAAACATCCCTAAAATATTTATTTATATGGCACGTAAGGTGTTGCGGCAGGGCTGTGGCTTGCTTTGAGCGCAACGGAGGCAAGCTGTAAATCCACAGCTGAGGAACTGGGGGAAGGCACCCGGGAAAACAAACCCTGCTGGTGGGATTTTTCCAAGCACAACCTTCCTTAGAAATGTCTTAGAATCATAGAATCACAGCATGGTTTGGGTTGGCAAAGCCCTTTCAGCTCCCCCAGCCCAACCGCCCCCCTACCCCTGCCATCCCACCCCCAAACCCTGGCCCTCAGCACCGCCTCTGCCCGGCTGTTAAATCCCCCCAGGGCTGGGGACTCGACCCCTTCCCTGGGCAGCCCCTTCCAGTGCCTGACAGCCCTTTGGGGAAGGAATTGTTCCCCAGGCCCAACCTCACCCTGCCCTGGCACAACTTGAGGCCGTTGCCCCTCGTCCCATCGCCCCTGCCCTGGGAGCAGAGCCCGACCCCCCCCGGCTCCCCCCTCCTCTCAGGCAGTTGTAGGGAGCGATGAGGGCTCCCCTCAGCCTCCTCTGCTCCAGGCTGAACCCCCCCAGCTCCCCCAGCCGCTCCCCAGCAGCCTGGGGCTCCAGACCCCTCCCCAGCTCCCCTGCCCTTCTCTGGACACGCTCCAGCCCCCCCAGGTCCTTCGGGGAGGGAGGGGCCCAACCCTGACCCCAGCAGTCGAGGGGCGGCCCCCCCAGTGCCCAGCACAGGGGCACGGTCCCTGCCCTGCTCCTGCTGGCCACCCCAGCCCTGATCCAAGCCAGGATGCCGCTGGCCCTCTTGGCCACCTGGGCACCCTGCTGGCTCCTATTCAGCCCCCTCTCCACCAACCCCCCCAGGGCCTTTTCCCCCGGGCAGCTTTCCAGCCCCTCTGCCCCACGCCTGGAGCGCTGCCTGGGGTTGTGCTGACCCCAGGGCAGGACCCGACCCTTGGCCTTGTTGAGCCTCACCCAGTTGGGCTGGGCCCATGGATCCAGCCTGGCCAGGTCCCCCTGCAGAGCCCCCCTCCCCCCCCCCAGCAGACCCACGCTCCCCCCCAGCTCGGTGCCATCTGCAAACTGGCTGGGGGTGCCCTCGATCCCCTCGCCCAGGTCGTGGACAAAGACGTTAAACACGACCGGCCCTAGGACTGAGCCCTGGGGGACACCGCTTGTGCCCAGCCACCAACTGGATTTAACTCCATTGACCACCTTCATCATCCTAAATGCCCTCTTCTTTATCTCGGCCTCTCCCCGGTGTCCCCCTTGGCAGGGATTTGCCTTTCGGGACTGCTCCGGCAGCTGGTCAGTTGAACGCAAAGATTAGATTTTATGGCCAAAGAATAATTTATTACTGTCCTAAAATGAGGTTTGGGGTTTTTTTTCCCAGCTTTTACCTGCCAGGATTTGGTGTCATTTACTGCTTGTGTCGGTGTTGCATTGCACCGGTGAAAAAAAAACCCCCAACAAACCAGAAAGGGGGGGGAAAAAGCAATGCTGAATATAAAATGTGAATTAAAAAACATAGGAAAGGAGCAGGAATTGAGGATTTTCACGTTGTTTGCAGCGATGGGGAGAAACTTCATCCTTGTGGTGGTTTCTTCGAGGGTAACGGCTGACATGGGGATGTCCGCAGCTCCGCGTTTCACCACAGCTTTTGACTTGCATCCAAACCCTTGCTCTGGGCAGGATGCATCAAACCGATGACAAACGATGTGGTAATGATTAATTCCAGGTCCAACGTTATTTGATATCAATGACCTAGGTATGGTAAAGCCTTTCCGGGCAAGGCTCTCAAGCGATACTGCACTTCATGTGAGAAGTAAGGAGAAGCGGAGTCGTCCGGATGCTGTTGGATGCTCACAGCCCAGCAAAACCCTATGTGAAGCATTGATCGGGACACAAATAATTCAGGTGGTCACCGGTGGATGGGAGATGCTGTCACGTCCAGGAATGATTTTGAAGGCTTCTTCATCACGGCGGGTGGTTTTTCCCAAGGAAAAGATCAGGGGATTGCGGTGGTTCTTGGCAAAGGCCAAAGGAAAAGATCCTGATGTTAGAATTGGATAAAATGGGCTTGGTGGGGAGACGCAATTAGTGCCGAGGTTAATGAAACGCTTGGCCAAGAGGTCACCGTACTTCAAGGGCTGCAAGGTAGGATCGGATGGATCAAAGCTCTTTTGTAAGATGCCGCTCGAGGAGCAGCCCGCAGAAACAGGGCGGGTTTGGGTCAAGATGGCCTTTTTTGGGTTAAAAACTGCAAATTCACCATGCCCAGCTCATCCCAGTGGCCAAAATGACCAACACAATCTAATATCAAATGATATTAAATGGTCAAACTCTTGGTGGCGGAGCTGGAAGTGCTGGGGGAACTGATTGAAAACTCTTTGCGCAGTCGTAAAACTTGCAGTTTTACAGCTGGAGCTCCCCGACGCTCCCGTATTAGAATTAAAAAGAAACAGGCGTTGAGGCAAGCACGAAAATATTCCGCTCCTGATTTAAAGACTAGCGAATTGCTAAATATTTTTATTAGCGGCAAATTTGCAGCTTGCTGGAACTAATTTCACGCCCGGTAGATATGGAGCTTAAGCTGGGGATGGCGTTAAATTACTCTCTTGTAAAGGTATTTAAGCCTTGCCATGGGGACGCCGTTAGATGGCGGGGACCTGGCTGGGGACCCCTTTTTTGGGATGGCTTCTCCTGGGTCAGGAGCCTGGGGATGGCAGCCAGGGAATGCCGAGCTCTCGCAGTGTTGGTACAAACCCATCGTTTCCCCCCCGCGGTATGATAGGAACCACCCACTGCCCTCATTTGCATAAATTTGCTTACAGAGGTTTGCTGCAAACCAGCGTGGGAGTGGGATGGTGGCGGGGGTCCTGGGATCCTCCAGCCTGGAAAAATGGTATTTTTAGGTGTTTTGGGCTTATTTCAGAGATGATTTAGGATATTCAGGTTTTAATTCATTTACTTTTAAATTTCTTTAATTGGTTTTTAATTT
>JAKFQP010001256.1:21080-33513 GCA_023375905.1 Nycticorax nycticorax | reverse complement strand
GGGCCTGGGGGGCCCCCCCCCCCCCCGCAGCTTGTGCTGTAGTGTTGAAGAGAATGGGTTGGTTGCTTTGTTTGGCTGGGTTTTTTAATTAGCGTGCTTATCGGGGAGTTTTGATAGGCCCTCCCCTCTCCTAGAGAAGCAGAGAATAAAAATAAAAGCAGGTCTGTGTGACATGCATCAGCTCCGAAGAACAGCAGCTTTCCGAAGGAAGCGCCTCATGGCAGGGAACGCTGCCGACTTGGCCGTGCCAACGCGCAGCGGAGGGCTTCAGCGGTAATGCCGAAAGGCTGCGTTTTTAATGCCATCTTTAAAAAAAAAAAAGAAGAAAAGTGACAGAAAAAATTCCCCAGCGGAGAGCAGGCTGAGGAGCAGGCCTAGAAGCAGGTATTAAAAAGCGTAAAAATCTGTACAGGCGCTTCGTTTTGTTTGGTTTTCCTTTTTTTTTAAAAAAAAAAAAAAAATCTTTAAAATGTGCAAACGGGCCACAATTCTGGAAGAGGCGTTACATGCTTTACGTGACACGGGACGGATCCCGTCGGCGCGGAGGTGTTAGTAGGCCTGGGGGAGCGGAACGGCTCGCGCGCCAGAGGCTAGCAGTTGGAGGAGTGCATGCTCCCCAGCTGGCCAGCCGCCAGCATCAGGATGTCTTTCTTCTCCTTATGGAAACGCAGCTCCTTCCCAGCCAGGCGGGCTTCGTCCAGCTCTCTCTCCGTTGAAGCCAGCTCTCTGGAAAGGGCCCCTGGGCTATTCTGCTCCCTGTTCACCCAGTCCATGGCCATCTGGTTCCTTATGTCGTCGTCCAGAGCGCGGTGGGAGTAGTGAGCCAAGACCTCCTGGTGGCAACGGACACATGCGGGGGAGCTTAGGAGAGCCAAGCCACTACCCGGCTCGCGCGTCGCTTCCCGGCCAGCTAAGGGAGCTTGGGGAGAAGGTTGTTGCGACCCTAACACACCCGGAGTACAACCTCTCGAGACACCCGGAGCCCAGACTCACCTGCCGTGAGCACTGCCTCTCCCGCATGGCTTTGAGGCTGCCGTTCCAGTGCAGCAGCTGGAAGACGGTCATCAGCTCCTGCAACGGCAAGAGGCAGTCAGGCCGCGAGCAAGCGCGGGGACGAGGATTCAGCGTTGCAAACCGTCAAGCCAACTACTAGCGATGGGAACAAGCAGCTGAGAAGGATTTTGCAACGTCACGCCCGGTCCTTTGCAATTGCAAGGGTGACAGGGTATGTTTACAGCTCTGGAGTCCGTAAACAAAAGAATTCCAGCATTAATGAGTTAAGATTTATCAAAAAGAGAAGAAAACCACCAAAGCGGGGGAGGCGGAAGGCATCACTAACGTCTTAGGAGCCAGGATGCAAGGGCAAAGCCCGGCTCACCCCACTGGACAAAAATCCCCGGACCAGGCGAGGGGATTACAGAGGAGACAAAGACGCTGACGCTGCCCCAGGGATTTTGGGATTCTGCAATCCCTAAGCCTCTGTCATCTCGCAAGCTCCGAGCTAAACCGCCAGCCAGAGCGGGTGACAACCCAATGTTTTCCAAGCAAACGTTTCTCTCTCAGGGCCACACAAATTCTGCTTCACAAACTCGCAGGGCTGAGTTAGGCTTCCCAAGCACCAACGGAGCCCAAGGAATATACACGGCAGTCAGGCTGTGTAAACAGGCCCGTTAATATAAACACTGCTGTCTTCCGCCTACCGGCTATTTCCATTCAAGGGAAAGGAGCCAGGCAAGAAGTCAGTGTTGGGAAAAGTTTGCCTACAGCAAAGAACCCCAAATACAGCGACGCTGCAGACTTAAGGCGCCTACTCCGAGATAAATCCAAACCCCGCTTCGCCATCTGGAGCAGAGTTAGGGTCTAATCTCTCCTCTTCGAAAAATCCAGTTCCAGTTGGGGCACTTAGAGTCAATTCGTCTGTGCAAGACTCGTTTCGAGTTCCTTCTGAAGCCCAGGTTTAAATCATCTCAAAGCACTGGCGTGAGGTCACCTCCATACGTGCGGGGATAGGCGTCCTGCCTGACGAGGAGCGTGCTCAGAGGCTACCACGTCGCACGCAGGATTCGGAGCGCTCTCACCAGCCTTGTTTACCTGGCTGCTCTCCGCTCCACTCTGCTCGCAGGAGCAGCTTCCTCAGAAAGGCTGGAATAAGGCCCAGAAGAAGCAGAGTTCTCAGTCATCTGTTCCGCACGGACTCCTCCTGCTCCATTAACCAGACCCGTTTCTGTTAACCGACTGTTCTAGCAGTTTCCCTCAGCAGTTTGTGCTTCTCGTTTCACAGATGTTTTGTCGTAACGAGAGACAGACTGAGCATATTTCAGTAGGAGACGAAGACTGCTCAGATAATGCTGTGGTTTGAGGGCATGTAACAACAGTAATCAAGGCTCCTAATTCCACAATCAAAATGCCTTTGGATGAACGATCTTCACCAGCTTTCCTCAGGGAAGCGAGCGCTCTCCCGTTTGACAGGGGGCGGATAAAAACCACAAATGGAACGGCTCGCTCAGTGCCCTGAGTTAAGGTACCTGGGGGTATCGCCTGGACCTCCAGCACCGGTTATCTAAGTACTACGTCACTGAAAACCCCGGCTGAGAACGCGCGGCCCTTTCACAATGCTGAGCCAGGCAAACATTAAAGAGCATTGACAGAGAGAGGCCCAGTTCATAGGAGTTTGCTGGTATACCAGCACCTGAACGCCACCAGTCCTGAGCCGTGTTCTAAGAGGAACCCAGGAACCCTGAGCCGTGTTCTAAGAGGAATCCCAAGCCATGTTCTAAGAGGAACCCAGGAACCCTGAGCCGTGTTCTAAGAGGAACCCAGGAACCCTGAGCCGTGTTCTAAGAGGAATCCCGAGCCGTGTTCTAAGAGGAAAGCCCCACTTTTATTTGGAATGTAAAGCGCTAGGGATGTAGCTGACAGACCAAACCAACCACCCCTTGACTCATGTAATTAGATTATGAACAGTACCTGGAACTCCAGCATTGATTTTCCCTTGTTGGATTCCAGCATGAAGCGGAAAGCCCCGATCCCGGTGTTGGGATTATCAGCTTCCTCTCGATTGCCCTGCAAGAGACGTTTGATACAAGAGCTGCAACTGCCGACCAAGCGGGGCTCGCCTGGTACCGGCCACTTCTGCTAAATTCATCTCCACTTCACCATTCCAGGTCCGATTAAGGAGGACGGCCTCACGCTCCTCAGCCTTGTGCTGGCAGACGCGCTGACCGGCCAAGTTCAGCCTCAAGTACTTGCACCGCTCGCTACAGCTCTGACGCAGTAACAGAGCCCACTCTACTTTTGACAATGCCACTCAAAATGGGATTATTTTTTTTTTCCCCTGCAGCCCATTTACGGTGATTTCAAAGTTCTTACAATACTCTGGGTACTGCCACGTGACTGTGCAGCCAGAACTCCCTCCGGGATAAGGTATAATTAGGGCAGTAAAAGAAGAACGCAAAGCTCCCACTGCGAGAAACTGAAGTTTCTGGAAAACATTTGGTTTAAAGAAAGGTAGCCAAAGTGGCAACCCAGTCATGGAAGGGCCATGTGAGCCAACACCTCAGTCCTATCATCCTACCCTGCCTGATCCGAGGGTGGCACGGTCAAACTCGAGAAGAGTTGTGAGGCTGTGTGGGAGGGGAAGCAGGAGAACGAGAATTAGAGCTATAGTTTAAGTTTTAATACTCATAAGTCACTGAAAAAAACCTGCCATAAAGAACTCCAGATGTAAAAGAAACCTCCTCTTCCCATGATTTGAGGTTTTTCCCCAGTCAATCCGTCCCCATCAATCGCAGCCGTCTGGGCACTGAAATGCCTTACGTTGAAAGATGCCAGGGCCTCCGAAACGCTCTTCTCAATGAACTCATCTGTGATCCTCCGGGAGGGATGCTCGTTAAAGACCGAGTTCATTAGCGCAATCTTTGCGGCACTCCTTCGGGCTTCAGCCTTGGTTGGGCAGAACTGAGGAGAGACAAACACCATCAGGACAGAAAGACGGCAAGATGACCACGATCCCTTTGGCCCCGCGCTCCCAACTGCTCCCCCCCCGGCACACGGAATGGGAATTAGGTGGCAGTGTTGTGTAGTTTTGGAAAGTCGGGCTCTCAGACATCCTGAAATCATTAGGAGCTAGTTTTAAACCGCAGCTATCCCAACCACGCTAAACACAAAAATTATGCAGGCAGCTGAACTCAGCACATAGTATCTGCATTGGGAAACGCCACCGATCAGCTCGTCAACAAAATTAATTAGCTTAAAACCAAAACGTAACTAAATTACTCTTAAGCACAAGGACCACTCTTCAGGATGGGTAGGCCGTGTAGCTGCTAGAACTGTTTCTTTTGGATACATTTGTCAAACCAAGACTAGAGAGTAACTGCCTAAAGCAAAGGAATCCGAAACGCAGTCAGGACCCGTTGTGATTTTTGGACCTTAATCTTTCGGGCAAGGTATTTGGGTTGGACATTTTCCTTTTAAACAGAAAGGGGGGGGGAAACTATTGATCCAATGTTAGGATTTGATTTCTAGAGTCTTTTGGCATCTCAAGAAGAGGTTCTGGGTCAAATCCAGAGCCCTTGCAAGGAAATATGACTCTATCAGTTTGTCCGAGGTGCATCCTGAAAGTACATCCCACTGCTTAATCCTGGGAAGGAGAACGGCGTATCCAAACCAGCCGACCTAACGATTTTCTCTGATACCACATATCTTAGCCTCAGCCCTGCTGAGGTCCAGGTCAGCCACATGTAGGGAATGCCATACAGACAGCAAAGTAAAATTCACAGCCAAAGCTTCCTGGATTGAAGTCAGGCAGGGCTTTACAGGCAATTAGGAACATTAATAAGCCAGCCTGAAATTCAAGAGGGTCACAGTCAGCCCCACGCCATTCTCATGCTTCACACCAGCAGGAAAAACATTAACACTGTGCCCGTCGCAGAAAGGTATGGGAGCGCTAATCCTGGTGGGGAAAGCTTTGAGCACCCGAGTTAGGCTGTGCTGGAGAATGAGCCACGCCGCAGGGATGGTCTCCAGCCAAGCGATCGTACCTGGAAACTGCCAAAGCAGCTCCCGCCCGGCAAGGTGACATAGCAGACGTAAGGGGGACTGTTGGAAGGGACCATCTCGTACACCACCAGGGCTCCGTTTTTCAGGTCGGCTCCGCGCGACTGCTTCATCTGCCAGAACTCCTGGAGGGCTTCCACGACGTTCACTGAGGAGACAGAAATAGAATCAAGTTCAGACACAGAAAACAAGAGCCTGGGAAGTTGGTTTCCGCAGGTATCACCCGCCAGGAGCGGCCGTATCCAGAAAGAGAATGGCCTAAGCGTTAGCCTAGTCCCACCTACGCAAGCTCCCTGCCCAGGGAGCTCAGTTATGCCTCAGATTAACACCCACCAGCTTCAAGGGAAGCTGTAGGTGCACAACGTCAATGCAAACAGGCCCCTGCCAGCAAGAGGAATGCAAGGAGAACCCCCGAGTTATCAAAGAAAGCTTCCTACAGCAAAGCTCTTCTCATTCCAACAAACTTTGGGAAAAGCTTTCTGAAGAGGACTTGAGAAAGGCAGCAGGGCAGTGAGGCATTTCTGCTCCATAAGAGGGCTCTCGGCAGCTTTGCTCACCTGCCTCAATACTGACATTCTTACATTTAAGATAAAAATAAAGCAGCTGACCTGCGCGTGCACCGTCAGCCCCGCAGAAACCACCTGCCTTTCTGCGGCACATCAACCTACCTAGCTCGAACCAACGCAACGGAGACACGAGAAGTGACCAGAGGCGTAGAGCTACCCAGCTGAGGCCCTGTGGCAGGACTCCCCATGATTTGGGTGGGAGTATTTGACTGCCGCATGGAGAGCGTGTAACAGCAGAGAGGGGAATGGAAATATTGAATTGCAGAACCTCCTTTGTGCCATTCAGCACAGGAAGACATATAACCAAACGGTGAATCACAGGCTAAACCCAGGATCAGCTTTGTTACAGTAAGCAGGTTTTCCATTCCGGTTAGGAAACCAGAGCCTAAAATGCTAGCCCTCGTTGACTTTGGTAATTACAGCCTTTTCAGGAGAAGTAATTTTTAAGCAGGCACCTCTTCTGGAGCCCCACCTTTGGTAGATGGGGTTTCACCCAGCTTTAACGAGCCAGCAGCTCACCCACACCGTGCACAGCCAACAGAGGCACCCAGCCCTCACGGCAATCGGCTTGTCGCCCAAATCCACGAGATTAAATTCTTCTTATTTCAGTATGTATGCAGGAACAAGAGGCCTTCGCTGTGACAACGAGCCAGCCGTCCTGTCACCCTCCTCACTTTCGAATCCCCAGCGCCACGAGGACGTCCTTTGGTTACCCACCCTTTATTTCGTCAAGGTTTGGACAAGAAAAATGACCCTCACAGGCGTCTAACGCTCTAAGTCCCATCAAATTTGCTCTAAGCTTCTTTCTGAGCCGAAGAGTTTGACAGGTAGCAGTAGGAAAAGCCTGCTCTCAGCTCTTGCTCAGCACTCCTTCTCTGAGCCTTTTTAATCTCAGCAATCGCTTTGAAGCAAGGCGATCTGCAAAACAGATTACGGCAACTCCTCGCTAATGCAATAGCTGTTAAGAGGACTCCACCCCAGAGCTCTCATTTTTAAGCGAAATGAGAAAAATACCCCCAAATCCTCAGGCGGGCTCTCCTGCGAGGCGCTGCGTACCACGCGGTAAGCACCGAGGCAAAGCACCGAGCAAGATGAGGCCGCTGTTCCCAAAAATTTCCTGGGGTAAGATACAAAAGGGAGATGAATGCAAGGCCCCGCACCAGCGTGAGACGCCGAGCCCATCGCAGGCCACCCTGGCTTCACTTTTCGGTTGCCCACACGGTGCTGTAACTCTTTAGGTCTTCAGCCAGGCGGCTTTCAGGAAGAGAGCAAGCTTCAGCCTTTGGCTTTGTTTTATTGCTTTCTGTAAGACGAAGCCAGGAGAGGAGTCGCTAGCACAGTAGTTCCTCGCTAAGCATTTCCCTCCTCTTCCAACCACAGGCTTTTCAGGGCATTTGTTCACAAAGCTTTCATTTTGGATTATTTTCAAGTTTAATTTGGGTTTGTTGGGGTTTTTTTTCCTTGATGAAACATGCAAGACAGGGGCAATTTTCCACTGAAGACTAACAAAAAGCCCTACAAACAATATGCAGTTCCCTGCCAGTTCTCCAGCGAACCAATACCCAGACAGAATTCCCATCCATCCAGGCAGATTCCCTGCCCAGGGACAGCATAAGTCACGCACATAATCCCTGATGGATTTGGGGAGACAATGCCCGATTCAGTAACAGCTTTGGGGACTGTTTGGCACGGGGCAACTGAGACTTCATAGCACCGACCACACAAGAAACTGCAGAGAAAGCCGAGCTACGTCAGGCAACACAAATTCTCACGGCACACGGAATTACTTTGAAAATTCAGAGAAATTCTAGTTTGGGTTCATTTAGTGAAGTCCAAGAAGCTGGCGTTAAGAGCAGGTTAATGAGGAAATGCCATGCGACACGTGCATGGGCGCGGAATTGTGTTTTCAGCCCAAGACAAGGGTTTCTCTGTGCCAGACACCGGCTGGGCGCTTCGTTAGCAACTGGAGCAATAGGTCAGACAGCCGAGAAGCATCCAAAAGAGGTTTTTCTTCCCAGACTGGATTCAAGCTTCCAGCTGCCGGCTTTAGGAGGCGAGAGAGTAAAATACCCATAGAAACTCTACAAATGCTTCAGAACAATATGCTTTTATAGGGCCGGAGGGCAAACTGCGTCACTATGAGCGGAGACCTGCCCATCTGCCCTCTCCTTCCCAGCCCTGTGCGTGCCGCGTTGAGCAGCCAAGCGCTGGCTGAGCACTGCGGCGCGCTGAATCCAAAGGGAAACCTTAAGTCTGAATTCACTCCAGATCGATGATGTTCAGCCTTGCTCGTTCACCCTCCTCCTCCCATTAACTCACAAAATAACGACGTGGGGGAGAGGCAGGAGACATAAGTTTGCTCTCATTTACAGAAAGCATCCTAAATCCTGTTAGGACTCTGCGAGGAGTGGATGGACCTTGAGAAAGGATTTCAAACCCATACAGAGGAGGAAACAACGCAGCGCTCGGGCTGGGGAAAGGGCAGAGAGAAGAACAACGGGATCGTTTGAACGCAGGTAAAGACGCTGAAGAAGTGACGTAGTCTTTGCACCGCATGTGAGGCCATGTTTAACGGGAAACCCAACACATAAAGAAAGGTATTTTAAGGGCCTGCAAGCCAGCTCAAAACGCTGCAATTCTTGCTATCGGCATCAGTCGATACCGTTTTTATCCGTTTGCTTGCATTTCTGAGGGCAGGAACGGGAAATGCTGGTCTTCTAGAAAAACTCTGTCACCCATCTGTGTGCGGGAGAGCGGCAGATTTACAGATTTACTTAGCCCACACGGGGCAGCTCCTGTTGGGGACTCACCCTTTGGATTTGCCACTCCAAGAAAAGACGCAGACGAGCCGAGAGACGCAAAGCAGAGCCTGCTCCGACCATCAGTCATATCTGTTTATTGCCTTGGAGCGTAACCCCGTACCCCGGCGCTGTGTATACGATAGCACATCTGACTTGCATATTAAATACAGAAGAGTAAGTGATTCCACATGGCGCGGAGATCCTCCGGAGCCAGAGGAGCGGTGGAGCCCCGCACGCCGGTGGCGCTGACTGCCAAGCACTCGCCATTTGGAAGCGTGCGACCGCCTCTGTTGGACCTGCCGCCGGAGCCGGAAGAAGTCGGGAACTCAAAATACTTGCAAAACGTCTCCTTTCGGGTGGGGCGGAAGATTCTTTCCATCACAGGACTAGTAAAATATGTGCTTTAACCTTTTTTTTTTCCTCTTTGCTTCTGTACTTTTTTTTTTTCCTCTAAATAAAAAGGAGAGTACAAGAAACCCAGATCTGAGCCTCCTCCAGGGGCTCTCGCACGACCGGGCGCCTCTGATTCAATACTTGGAGCCCCGCGGCGTCGGAGCGTGGTGGAGTACTTAACACCCCCGCAAGAGCCTCTTCCAGCACCAGCAAAGTTGATTTCTCCTCCCAGCCACGGCGTTTTTCATCAACAAGGTGCAGCTGTGCAGAGCACGGGACTGAGGGGGATCCCAGGAAAACTGCGGCCACCGGGAATGGCCAAGCGGAGCTGCCTTTGTCAAAGAAATTTTTTTTTTATCCTGACATCAAGTTGAAGTAAAGGAATTGCATACGGAGGACTAAATCGCTATGGCACAAGAAGAATCCTCCTTCTTAAAAACATAAAACCCACCTAAAAACCATTAAAACCAATAAACAGCCCCCACTTTCTCTAACTTTATCACACATTTACCTGCTGCAGGCACAGCACAAGTAGGAAACCCCCTCAGCTTCAAACCACACGCGAGGGAATCGTCTATGCAGCTCCTGAGCCTGCCTTCGTGGTCACCCATACACTTGCCTACCCCTACCTCGCCTTCTGCCCCTAATTCACCAAAGCAATAAACCAGCTCCAGTGAGGTATCGGGAAACGGTTGACCCCTAAAAATAAAAGCTTGCATTTAAGAGGCCGCAGAGCTTTCTAAGAAAAGGAGACCCGTGAACGTTTCTCAAGCGTGACCCCTGAAACCACAAGACTCCTTAGGGAGAAGGCAGACCCGGAGAAACCACAGGCTTGGCAGTTTTTTTTACTCACTTGTATTTTCCTCACTTTCTCGTTTTTTGCACGGGCAGCCCCAGATAGATCGGGCTGGAGCAGGGATCCTCCTTTCCTCCCTACGCTCACCTTTAACATCACCCAAATCATAGGAGCTCACTCTGCGGGGCTGGGAGATCCCAAGCACGAGAGTTGAAGCAGCGGCAGACACCGAAAAAGCCTCCACAAATGGCACAAAAAGCTTATTACTGATGTTTAACCTAAGGACAGGAGTCAAGGATGCCTCCTGGGTCGCACTCATAGCCCATCATGTGGGCAAACCACTGGCTGAACGCCGCTGGGACAGGGAACATCAGCACGCCGCCACGGGAGAGGCTCCCGACTCTCCTCTTTTCTCTGATTCATGGACCTGCAGGGAAAAGGGTGCTCAAAGCTCGGTGGTGGGAAGCAAAGGGCAGCAGGGCCCCCGCCCAGCAAGGCCGCCGTGCAAATCCCAGGGAAGGAAGAGGGGTCTTGGGGAGGTCCCCACCTTAAAGCTTGTGCTGGAGAAGGCAGAAGGGTTGCATGGACCGAGGAAAATGGGTTACAGCAGGAATCCCAGAGACGGGAGAACTGCTGGGGAAGGAGGACTGGGAGAGGAGAGTCCCAGACGCAAGGCTGGAAGGAAAAGGGGGAGCTGAGGGGGAAACACCGGAGAAGATCCCAGACCCCACAGCCGTGGGATGGGACGAGGGGCACCTGGGCTCCTGAGCAGGGACGGGGAGGAAAGAAAACAGGCAAAGGAGAGTCCCAGCCCTGGGGGCACAGACTGGTGGGAGGGGAGATGGTCCCATTTCAGGGCGATGGGGAATAAGATGGAGGAAGAAACCGGCTCCAGCTGCAGAGGAGCCAGCCCTGGGCGAGGCGGCGGGAGAGCAGCTCCCGGGGGGCGAAGCTGACACGAGGGAGAAGGGGCCAAGCACGGGAAAACGGGCTCCGCCCGGGGCCCTCACCCTCAAGCCCCCCCCCCAGGCATCGGTCGCCCGGCGCCCCCAGCCCGCCCCTCGGCCCGCTCCGCCGCCCCCGCCCCCGGCTCACCGCGGCCGTAGCCCTGCGTGTGCTTGGCGAAGCTCCTCACCACCGCCTCCACCGCCTCCCGCAGCACGGCGGGCGGCCCGGCGCCGGGCGGCGGCGGCGCGGCGGGTCCCTGCAGCCCCAGGGGAGGCGGCGGCGGCGGCAGCCCGAGCCCCAAGCCCAGCCCCAGCCCCAGCCCGGCCGGGGGCGGAGCGGCGGGCAGCGGCGCCGCCACCGCGGCGAGCGGAGGGGCGGGAGGCGGCGGGGGCGCCGAGGCGGCGGCGGGGGCCCCGGTGACGCCGGGCCGCAGGGAACGCAGCGTCCCCACGCCGGGCTGCAGCCGCTGCGCCCGCACCGACTCCATCATCGCCGCCGCCGCCGCCAGCCCGCTCCGAGGGAGAGCCCCACCGCGGAGCCGCTGCCACTCACCGCCCGAGGGCCCAATGGGCGTGGAGATCACCTCAGGGAGGGGGCGGGACGGCAGTGGGAGCTGACCAATGGCAGAGCAGAGGAGACGGCGGGGCGGGGCGGAGGGAGGGTTGGTGGGAGGGAGGCGATGAGAGCGGCAGCGGACCAATCGTAGGGCAGAGGACTGGGAAGGTGGGCGGGACGAGGAGGGGAGAGGCCAATCAGAATTCGCCGGTAGGGCGTGAGAGGGAGGGGCGCGCTCGCCTTACTTACCCCAATCAGAAGTGAGGGACGCGGAGAAGGGACGGGGCTTAGGGGAGAGCCATCCAATCGTGCTGCAGGACTGATTATAATGATAGAAGAAAAAACGAATTAAAACGCAAAGCAGGAGAGGTGGAGGTGGGGAATTGTAACCATGGTCTTATTGGTCGGGAGAAGGGGGCGGGAAAAGGAAAAGATAACCAATCAAGAGCTTCCATACAGATTTAGAGGCGGAGACTGTTGCAACTGCCCATTCACGGCCTCTGTTTTGATGGGAAGGGGCGGGGCCTGTCGCATCCGGCCAATAGGGTCGAGCTGTGCGGGCATGACGTGCTCCCGCCGGCCGCCAGGTGGCGCTGGTGCTCTGCCCCCACCGCGCCCGGTTTGACCCGCGGCGGCTTCCGTCGCGCTCCCAGAGGCGGCTTCGCGCTGCGCCGCTCGCCCAGGCCCCGCAGCGGGGAGCGACCCCGCGGGCCCGGCCCCGCCATGGAGACCTGGGTGCGCTTCAGCGCCCAGAGCCAGGCCAAGGAGCGACTCTTCAGGTGCGGGGGCGGCGGCTGCGGGGGGGCCCGGCCTCCCCTCACCGGGGCCCGGGGGGGGAGGGCGGTCGGGGTGTGACCAAAATAATGATGAAATTGTTATGTATTTTAGTTTTTTAGCATTGAGGAGATGGGATCGAATCAGTTAACTATAAATGCTGCTGTGTTCCTCTGTATAGTCCTGCCCAACTGGACACTAGGTCCAGGAACAAGGAATATTGTCATCTATGGTCTGTGGTTTTAAGGTAATTATTAATGTAACTGAAACTATAGACAATGTGCACCAGGTTTAGGCTAGACATTAGGAAAACCTTCTTAGAATCATAGAATGATAGAATGGTTTGGGTGGGAAGGGACCCCCAGAGGTCCCCCAGCCCAACCCCCCTGCAGGAGCAGGGACACCTTGAACCACATCAGGTTGCTCACAGCCCCGGCCAACCTGGCCTGGAATGGTCCCAGGGATGGGGCCTCCACCCCCTCTCTGGGCAACCCCTGCCAGGGTTTCACCACCCTCACTGCAAAGAATTTCTGCCTTAGATCCAG